>JAAEAF010012933.1:0-12808 GCA_011037195.1 Triatoma infestans
TTCAGATTTTTTTCATTTTTTACAAAGGTAAAAAATAAGGTAAAACAATATAAAACATAAAAACAGCTAAGTAAATGGATTTATTGTGAGATTAAATGTAATTAATAATGTAGAGAACAATATTTCATTTTGTTTTCGAGCTTCAATTTCCGATCACGAAAGTTTAAAGTTTATTTACAGTTTTTAGGTCAACTAATTTAGTTTTAATTACTTAGTCATTCTCTACTTCCACCAACGCCCTACATTTTATCGATTTTATGCGTTTATTTACTTAACACATAAAATTATTATTAACTTCAGGAAAACTGAAACTTGTGTATTACATTATAATAGAATTATTTTTAAGTGCCTCATCTACAAATATATTTCTGGCCTTTAAAAAAAAAAAAAAAAAACAATAAATTTGCTTGAGCATTTTTCGAAGGATTTTTGACTATGAAGACTGGATACGTTGAAGAGTTTGATGCATTTAGTCGATCTATTTGATTATAATTTGTCCATGTGTTGATATGTTGGCCCCTAGGACAGCAAAATCAGGGTTTCTGGGTCTCAGTAACAGGGTTTTAAAGATCTTTTGGCAGTTATGTTCAGTATTAAGCATCAAGGAGCTAGGTGATTATTTAGTCAGGATTTAATCAGTGATTCCCGTGAGGGCAAAGTTGGGTGTTGACCCAGCATCGTGAGAAAAACTGGGAAGCTACAGTTGTTAGCGCACCTAGGTAACAAAGGTGGTCAGAACTAAACGGCGAGGTACCGCGGCATGCTTACTACACGCCCCCAACACAAATCGACGTCTGGCGAGCCATGGCCTTTTACGGGCTGTTGCGCCATAGGTTTTTTTTTTTTTATTATTATTAGTAAAGACTCATTTAACAAACTACAACAGCATTAACAAGCTCGTATTATGAGATAAGAATGAGGTATCAAATCGCATTCTAGGTAGAATGTTGTTTCGATGCTGTCACATTATCTAATTTTTTTTAAGGCGAAAAAGAGAGATCAAGAATGCTATCTCCGGAAACTTTAGATTAGATTTAAAAAAGTTAAGTTGTAGCATAAGCTTTAATCCACCGCGATCCAAACAAGAAGGTCTATTGTGGGTTCTCAATAGTCAAAGCAAGTCTTCCAGCTTCGACCTTTCGACTACATTTGCAGAAAGCGGTTCTGTCATAAATTTCGTCGCTTGGGGATCTTGCTCCCAACTTAGAAACTTTATCTTTTTGTGTAACAGGGTTTCTTCCTCAACTTTACAGAATCGGCACCTTAGGTCCTAATGTAATCTATCCTTAGGTAATAGCTAATGTATGTACCTATTTAGCTTAGAATGCCCCGTCAGCATACCTACAATTAACATTTATAATCTTTCGGTTATGGTTAAGTAGGTTCGTAGTAAACTTAGATCTCTGTCCACCACTACAGATGCTGGTCTTCCATCCAGCCTCAGATGCCTGAATCAGGCTTCTGGGTAGCCCGCAGAAAGATTCGGTACCTAGGAAAATGTCCTTCACGTCATTCCTCGCCAACGGATGAGCCTTTTCGTTGCCCAGAAATTCGGCATGTCCCGGCACCCAAGCGAGATCAGCTTATATCGACACCCACTTCGGTTATAAGGGCAGTTAGGCCAGTCCCGTTGACTGTCGCGAGACTATTTCGTATGAAGAAAGTGTCTTCAAAGCTATCAGACTATATGACCACTCTCTTTCCCGTTAATCTACACCTTAAAATCTTCTTAGCCCAGAGCTTTAACGTCACCACCATTGCTTGGAAGAATGTGGTGTACTTCCCCAATCTGATGTATTTTCAACAGAATTGTATATATACTATTAACTAGGCAAAGGTAATAAGTATTGGCAATATAAAGGTACAAATTAGAGGCTTCTAATACAACATAACATACTGCGCAATTACATCTTCGTTCTGAACAACAGCATAAACACACGCACACAAGCACACATACACATACATACATACGTACAGATACAGTCTATTGAAAAGACCAATTTTTTCGTACATAAGCAGCCCAAAATAAGTATTTTCGGTAAAAAGTCAATTTCGACAATTGAACGCGTGAACAATACTCACTCTTATAAAGTAAAAAAGTAAAAAAAAAAAAATGATAGAATTTGAATATTGAAAATAATTGATATACTATATTATATAGAATAATATATAACATTTTAGCGGAAGTAATTACATTACAACTCTTAAACTCTTCTTTTTTTTAATCAAATGAATTTAATTTAAATAAAACAAATTATATTGATAGTTCACAAAAAATAAAAACTATTAATAATTTCTTGGCAATATAATTAGATAAATAATTAATATACTAATATGACAATAACAAAATATATTACCCAAAAATAGAGGCCACATAATAACGACGCCATTCATAATGAAGAGAAATAGCCGAAATCTTATCAAAAGGGGCAAGGTCATTGACCTCGAGACTAGGTGTGAATAAAACATAACAGAGGCACTTCCTCAGATATTCCCTCCCTACCACCCCAAATCATAACAAATCTTATCTATAACTAATAATTTACTGATATTATTTTGTTAAATTTGTTTTTTTTTTCTTTTTTTTGTTTTTTTTTAACACAAGCAGGTATTCATATTGTAACCTTCAATTTCTTATAATAAAAATGCATTATTATTTAATTATGACTGATGATGTAGTTATGAGTGGCATCAAATAAATGACCTACGCTCACACGCAAATTATATTTCCATATTATTAAAAATTATTGAAGGACATTAAAATCGAACCTGCCTTTGTTTAAATAGTTCGTCTTGTTTTACGTCTGGCATATATATATATATATATATATATAATTAAATGAGAGAGTAAAGGATCCCCCACACCGACGCGAAACATTCGCTGCCGCGGCGGACACGGAACCGCAGCGGAACAATAGTCATGGCGGTCTATGCATGTATTCACACTGGGTGAGGCGGATTCCGCAACTATGGCGGCAGTACAGCGTCGTTCCGCTCCAACGCTGCATGCAGAGTTTTTTCCGCTGCCGCTATTGTTTCGCCGCTTGGAATTGTTAAAAAAATGGTGTTTGCCATTTACGAAGTTCTAATTACGTGTACTATTACGAAGTTCATTAATTTCATGAATCCATTTCCTTTTCTTTTTACTTCTGAAATTAAAAAGTGGCAGTAATATTATTATTATTATTATTATAAAAATGTCTATATATCCACTTACCTGTTTTTTACACTTTCAGCAAGTGCCAATAATAACAGAGCTGCTTCTTCATCAGAATCAGACGAAGACATTGTAATATGTTAACGATAAATATTATTAAAAAATAAATTTTGGTAGAATGTCCAAACACTCACTAAGGAAATCCAATATGGAAAGAAACAATATTCGCTACCGCGTCGGTGTGGGCAAACTTGTTTCGCTGCCGCGTCGCCAGGAAATTTTCCGCCGCGGAAAGTTCGCATCCGCCGCGACAGCGAAAGTTTCGCGTTGGTGTGGGGAATCCTTTAAATGTCAGAAATGTCGAAAAATAAACTTTTTTTTAAAGTTGAAAAGTTTTCATCTTTAGCATCATTTTATTTGTATCATTAACAATGGCTAAATTTAACCATACATTTATTAAATACATATTATTTTGTTTACAAAAATATTTTATTAGAAATA
The DNA here is from genome assembly GCA_011037195.1 of Triatoma infestans. NCBI lineage: Eukaryota > Metazoa > Arthropoda > Insecta > Hemiptera > Reduviidae > Triatoma > Triatoma infestans. The sequence goes on from JAAEAF010012933.1 coordinate 3,659, forward strand.
AAAGATAATACAATCTGTTGCCATATTAATTTCCAAAAGCAGCAGTATGTTCAAACTTTATACAGATCTCCCACAAATCTTTCAGCAATAAGCATAAGAAAAAAATTATTTTTAAATATTAGTTTCATGGAACCAGACTGCAAACAAAGTTGACTGCAACTTAAGATATATAAAATGCTAAAATACTACTTGATAGACTTTCAAAACTGACCTCCAAGAAACAAGAAAAAGTTATACACTGCTCTTTTTGCTACAATTTGGACAAATTACGGTACTGCTAAAACAATCCAACAACCTTAACCAACTTCAAAGCCTACAATCTGATCGTAAAGCGTTCTTACTGATCGTAAGAACAGTAGTTAATGCTCGCTTCTATGTCACTTGCCACACAATCCACTCCAACCTAAACATTTTATTCATTTTAATTTCGCCATTCAAAATTCCATTCCAAACTAAATATTGTTACCATAATCCTCTGATCCATTTATATATATTGTTAACTGTAGGTTGTAATAGTTGCAAAATAAATAAATTAAAAAAATTAAAAAAAGTAATAGTTTAAGAACCGCTACACGTAATACCACTAGAGAAAGAAAACTATTTTTTCAAGTTTTTTTTAAGTACATTTCTAATATTTTCTAAGTTTCAGTAAATTCCAAATCTTTAAGATTTATGGAAAGTTTAAAAATTAGTCACATGTGTTTGTCACAGCATTTGTTTTTTGTTTTAAGCTTTTATTCCGCTGATGATTTGCCAGAATAAGCTTTCAAATTGATACCATAGGTAAACTTTGTTCATTTAATACTACAGTACTGTATATTTAGCGTAAAATTTAGCTCATTTAATATTTATATAAAAATAGATGTAAAAACACTATAGAAATGTAGATACGTTAATATGGCAAGTACCGTTAGATAATTAAAATATACAAAAAGTTTCCAACCAGATTCAATTTGTTATCAGACAGACTAACATGATAAGGACAACAGGTGATTTTACATAGATAATAATCGTTTTATTCAAGTATCGATTTATTTATTTATTTATTTATTATAACTTTTTTTTTTCAAAGAACAAATTGCTTTTATAAAAACCAAAAATTTAGCAATTTTATTTTAATTAACTTGACCCAAAATTAGTTTAATTAGTAAAGCAATTCCAGACAGTTATACTGGAAATTTTCCTTTCTTTTACTCCTCCCCTTAGTAAGAGGAAGTATTGTAATCGTGTCAAATTTTCGATATCGACTTTTCACCGGAAATATCCGTTTCAAGAGGACCCTGAGTCCAAAAAACTGGTTTTTAGAAAATATCTGGGTGTGTGTCTGTGTGTGTGTGTGTACGTATGTATGTGAATCGCATACCTCAAAAATGAAAAATCGTAGAAAGTTCAAACTTGATATTCCGTTTAGATATCACCATGAGATCCGACAGTAGGTTAGCGGTCAAAAATTTCTCCACCAAAAGAAGCACTTTACTTAAGGGTTTTTTTACTTCCTTGCAATTTTTTTCAAAAATGGCTACAACGATATTCTTCAAACTTGGCATATCAACTATAAATACAAAGATCTACAACTTTTATTTAAAAAATTTGTCTGGAAAAATTCATTTAAGAACACTTTTGGTGGAGAGGGGAGGTTAGGTTTTCCGCAGAAGTGCTATTTCAGTTTACTATACAATTCTTTCAGCTAAATAATATTAATTACAATTCAATGTGTTGTTGAAATTCCGAGTTTGAAAAAATCTGATGACCGGAAGTGCGTTTTCACTGAAATGTATTTTTCAGTTTTCTAGTATTTTCTCAAAAATGACTCCAACGATTTTCGTCAAACTTGTTATATCAACTATACATACAAATATTTTTATTTAAAACATTTCTCTGGAAAAATTCATTTAAGGGCATTTTTGGCGGAGGGATGGGGTTATGTTTTTCTCTAAAGTGCTATCGTAGTTGATTATACAGTTCTTCTATCCAAATAAAATTAATTACAAATAAATAGATTCCGAGTTTCAAGAAAATTGGTCAATCGGAAGTGCGCTTTTACTGAACATTTTTTTTCAGTTTTCGACGAACTTCAACGAATTTCATCAAATTTGGTATACAAACTATACAATTTGACAATTACAATTTTGAAAAATGGAGCAAGAGAAAGTTGTATTTTTTTTTTTTTTTTTGGCTTGTCAACACCTGAGATCATTGGCGCTTGAAGTCTCGCTAATCCACTAAGCCAAATTCTTGCTACAGTATTGTTATTATTATTATTATTATTATTATTATTATTTTATTATTATTATTTATAATTATGTTCCCTTTTTAATGTTCAAAGTATTACAAGGATTAAACTTGTGTAACTTTACGACAAACTTTCAAATAAGTAAGTTAGTACTGGTGTTATAACTCAGACTGAAAATGAATATAGTCATTAGAAAGCTGAAATATTTCAATAAAGCTGAAACAAATACAATAGAAGGCTTACTACATTTCGTAAGTAATCAGTTTACTGTAAACAATTCTATAGAGACTTCAATTTCCTTTCTATCTTTCTTTAGGCAATTCGTGCGAGGAACTGGGTCCCCCTCCGGGCGTTTCATAACAAAACTCAAGATTTTCTTTTTTACTTAGTTGACACTGTAATACAAATAATATACTCAGAAAAATAACTAAAACCGTTTTCAGACGAGACCAACTTTTTTAAATCCTGTGTTCAATTCTGAATTTTGATTTTGATTATAGGAGGGATTAGAATCTTCAATTATTAAGTGCCGTATATATGATGTTTTGATTGTGAAAGTATTCGCATTATAATATGGCTATTAATCATATAATTGTTAATTAATTACTAACGTGTTTTACATATCTATATAAGTTTTTAACTTACAATAGATGCATATTTTATAGATAAAAATTTATATGTTAGTGGCGTTTAACTCAAGCAAACAAAACAAACAAAATTAATATTATGAAGATTAAACTTGGTGTATTTAACCTAGCCAATAATTGTTTATTATTATAATGATATGGAACATCTTTTTTGTTATTTTCTGGTCGCTGATTTGTTAACAACTCAAAATTCATCAATATCAATACCAAAATCCAAATTCACCAACTATAGCAACTAGATTAGCAAACGAATGCCGGTTAATAATATATTTTCGAATAAATGAAACATCCCAAATTCGGACACAACTTACGGTATCTCCTCCAAATAAAATCACTTTCCATCCCATCTCATTACTATCGTCGGTATCCATAGCAACTTCTTTGATGGATGATGAAGGTAGCGGCTAAAATTTTTAAACAAGTACTAGTCTAAATAACTTTCACTTTCGTCTAAGAAATTCTTCATCACGTGATGGAAAGTGGTTACTAATACGTAATTACCGCAATATTATTTTTATTATGATTTCATAATATTTTTATTAAGATCCATTCAATGTATTGATAGAATTTCAATTTTTGAAGAAATGTATAACTTTAAGGCTAAATACTAGATATTTTACGCCTGGCTTTACAGCCAATAGAAGCGTATAGAGTGATCTACTTTAATTAGGGTAACTGTATCATTTTAACTGACACATTTCTGTTTTCAATTCCGATAAAGATAAGATTTCCATAAAAATTAAAAACTTTTGAAAAGTACAAAGTTAATTAACGTCTTAATATGAAGTAGAGATAATTTTCCGTATCAAAACAGCACATGAGCACTGAGTTAACCAGGATAGTTGCATTCAACTGTGGATGAATCTGCAATGCTAGATAACATCTGGGCTTTTATCCATTGTAGCATGCTTATTTTAGTTGCATGTAAACCGTTCGGATTCTCATCCATCGTTCAAGACCATGGCATGAAACATTCTGTACTAATATTATTTTATTTTTATATATATAAAGAAGCAGGGGGATAAGGTCGACACACAAAAGTGTGCCATTTATAGCAAATTTATTACATATCTCTCCGAGAAGTATAGAGATATGTTTGGGGAACGGGACTATAAAGTGCGTGGTCTATGGGTCGATGCTCGGGGGACTATTCCAAAGAAAATGGTGGAATTCTAGGACGAGGTCGGTATAGACCAGAATATATTGCCGAGGCTAACGGAGGAAATTATTATAGACTCTCTAGCCATCATTAACCACCGCATCTACAGTTAGACTTTGCGTACACACGTCTGTTGTCGAAAAGTGGAAAACAATAACAATACAAAATTATCTGTTTCATGATTTAATCTGTGCAATAATGTATTGTTTCCTCTTTCTTTGTTTATGTCAGTTCGATTGATTGGTAAGCTGTGTGTTAGCAACTTGACATTGTCGAGCAGCCCCACTGACAATTCTTTACGAATAAAGTGTTTCTCTCTCTAGAAGATTCGTTATTACATGTGCATCATTTCGATCTTTAGAACCATTTAAAAATACCATTACAAAATAATGGGCACTTTTCAGAAAATGATTATGATTCAACCTACAAACATGCCATCCATCTTGTCAAGTGTGATGTCTCCACTTTTGATCCTTTAAACCAAAAACGCTACAGTATTTCAAGTATTAACACTGCATAAATTTCTTCATCTGCCGCTTTTGTGTTAAGGGCCTTTTTACCAATATCTCAGAAGATCGCGAATCAGAGATATTTTGGTTGCAGATTATAATAGCAAATGAGAGGTAGAAAATTGCTAAAAGAATTAGGCCAAGTAAATATTGATATAAATTCTATAATCGATAACGAAAAATTGGATTTATTATCTGACTTCAACGACCAGCATTGTTTTCATATAAAAATAACTGTTGTAACGGCTAATTTTAAGTAGAATAATTTAATTTTCAGAACCAGAAATGAGTCAGTTACAGAAAAAAAAGCATAGTCTTAAAATAATATTTCACCACATCTTTTGTGTTTACTATGCACTATTTGAGGGTCACAAAAAATTTTTTTTTTTGGATGAAGGAGGTCGCGACTACAAAACGTTTAAGAAGGCATTGGGCTAGATCCATTCGTCCTATGGAATCCTAGAACTTCTTCAGTGAAACAATGAAAAAGCCTGTGCATTATAGTAAAATAATTTGTTTACTTAAAAATTGGTATGAAAAATATTTTCTAGGCTTACAATTATGAGCAATGCATTATATTTCTTAGTGGAATATACAAGATGAATTGAATTCAATAGGAAATTTGTCTCTCATTATTTCAAATCTTTTTTTTTTAATATTAAATTTGTAAAATGGCACTAGTTAGATTTTTGAAAATAATTTCTCAAGGAATTATATGTTTTGAAATTCGATAAAAATTCAAAACCGGAAATGGTTTTAAAATTGGTTTATGTTTGAAGTCGAATTGTTATTATGTATGTACGAGATATGTATGAATTGGAAGAAGAAACAAAATGTATCTACTTCTTTTTCGCTCACACAACATTCTCTTACTGCAAATATCCACAAATTTAATTGACGAATTTTCCTTGAACCTGGAATCTTTAATAAAACTATTAAGTTGCCCTTAAGGGAAGGGATTAGCTCAGTGGTAGCGCGCTGGACTAGCAATGCGGCGGTGCCGGGTTCAAGTCCAGCTGCTGCCCTTAGATTTTTTCTTTCTAGGAGCCTCTTACAGGTGATGGACAGTGTTGTCTGTAACGAGAGAACACTGTCCGAAGGCCGGCAGTGCACTGAGAAGGCTCCGAACTTTGGGGTAGCTATATAGGCCCAGAAGAGCTTTGAATAGCATAGGGCTTGGTCCTTCCCCACAGACAATTGAATAAAAAAAAAAAAAAAGCGCCCTTAACTTTATAGATAGTGGAAAGCCATATATGTTGCTCTTTAGCTTTGAGGATCAGGCAGTGGCTATACGGAACACTAGTCCATCCAGTTCAGTAATATTAGGTGGCAATTTTAAAAAATTTTGTCTTAATTTCTCAAAATTCAACTAATATCAATTTATCCGAAAAAAAAAGTGTGGTGATAGGTGATTAGTACGTTACCATTTGAAACTTTAAAAAAAACGAAAGTTCATTCCAAGATAATTCCAAAACACGTAAAATCTTCCTCTGTAAAGTTTCACTTTCTTCAAATTGTAACCGATTTTCTTCAAATTTGGAATACTTGCAATGCATTTATTAAAGTCATAAATTGTAGTGAAATGTTATATTAGTAAAAAACGTAATGTGCTTCTCTACCAGACCCCCTCCCTCCGAAAATTCAACATTCCTGGACAAAAGGTTTCAAATGAAAGTGATAAGCATTTATCTGTGTCGATAGTATATAGAGATACAAAGTTTAAGAAAAGTAGTCGAAACCATTTCTAAAAAAAAACAACGAAAAACTGAAGAAAAAGACAACATTTAATAAAGTTCGAAACGTTCATTTCAATGTGGAGACTATTCCTAGAAAAACATTATTTTCGTATTCACGATGCTGCAAAACAAATATTTCAGTGGAAAACACAATTTCCAAAATTTGACAAAACCGCAGTGGTCAATTTCCAAATTTGACTACTTCATATAGCAGAAAAGAAAGTAAATGCTTCAATTAAAAATATGATGATTTAGTGGTGTTAAAAAAACTGAGTCTTTCGATTTGTGTCACAGCTTTCGTTGAAATAAAACTTTTTACAATAGTTTCAACGCAATAAGACGGACAGGTGTACAATATTAAAAATATAGTGTTTTTATAGCCATATGTATATTGCGTGTCCAAGAAATATAGTTCTTCATAAATTTTATGAAATTAAGTCAAACCTTTTGAAAGTATTTTAAGTTCGTCGACCTGTTTTATATTATAAAGTTCACTCAAACCAGCTGCCATTTCCTGGAGTCTGTTCATTTTTGTACACATATAGTTTATTGCGATGCGATAGATAGATGAGTGTGTAATGTTGAACAATTGGCCGGGCCTAAGATGTATCCTGGACCTAGGAATAAACCGGGTGTTCTCCGTTGGTCAGGTTAGCAGCATGCGATGATACCACAACGAGAGGGTCATGACTCCCCTCCCTAAATAGGACATTAACCTCTCTCTCCACACGGGCACACTATCACGGTAAAGAGGTGAAATTCATAACTTATACAACACTGGCCATTATTCATAAACACTTTTATTTTTGTATACCTTTTTCCCTCAGTTTAGAAATATATCTTTTAAGTTATTGATCTTCGATTATATAATACTGAAACTTATGTTAATAAAGTAGTTTTTGTAGTAGGAAGTAATGAATTATAATTCTATTTTCTTCTACATGCAATGGATTTAAATCAAACTAGATTAGGACAAAATTGTAGCCTCAATGGTAGGCTGCAGTGTTTGGGTTGGAATCCCCCCCCTCCTGCGTCATTCTAATTCTAATTCTACTTTTAAGTCAAAATTTCGCCCACACTCTTAGATGAATTTCAAAAAACTACATTTTCGTTCTTGGGGGACTTTAAAATTTGTATTTTCTATAAAAAAAAAAAACTAATTCAAAAATTTGTTTTAATGTGCACTAAATAATATTCAAAAATGTTATATATTTATGTTTGTAATGTATTTATTTCTGGAACAGGTTCTAGATAAAAATAAACACATATTTGTGTTTATTATTAATTTATATTAATAAATTTATATCTGCTATAAGTAATTATTTAATAACCGGTATAAAACTGGTTTCCCATTTAGTAAAAAACAAGCGTGTTAGACATTTCATTCTATAGTCTACAATCTTCTTAAACTTTTTGTCTGCGCGGTTTCCTTGAAGACAACTCTGTAATTCAGGGCTTTATCATTTAAAGTCTTTAAAAAAGTATTTCTTAGTTTTTTATTAAAATCTATTTTCAAAAAAAGTTTGTTAACTGTGGGTTTCTTTATATTACTATAAATTATAATTAGCGTTTATTGCTAATTACTATTTGTATTTTATAATTCATGTACAAAATATTTTGTTTTCTTTTTAATTTAAGGCGCTTCAACATCTATGGTCATTAGCGCCCGGAGCCTTCTCAGTGCACTGCCGGACTCCGGACAATGTTCTCTCGCTACAGACAACGCTGTCCATCACCGAACAGTGAGCTGTAGAGCTTCCTAGGAAGAAAAAATCTCTCGAACCCGGGACCTCCGCATGGGAGTCCAACGCGCTAACCACTTAGCTAATCCTTCACCCTACAAAATATTAGAGAAATTGTAAAACCATAATATTTATAATAGTCATTCATTGACCATATATTCTTGATTCCAAAGTAATTTATTGCATTACTTTCTCTTACTCCTAGTAAGAAGAAGTATTGTAATCGTGTCAAATTTTCCGATATCGATTTTCACCGGAAATATCCGTTTTGCGGTTCCCCCTGAGTCCAAAAAAGTGGTTTTTAGCAAATGATGTGTGTGTGTGTGCATACCTCAAAAACGAAAAATCGTAGAAAGTTCAAACTTGATATTCCGTTTAGGTATCACCATGGGATCTGACAAAACGTTATATGTCAAAATTCCACAACCGGAAATACCACTTTATTAGTTGATTTTTTTTACTTCTTTGCGATTTTCTCAAAAATGGTTCCAACGATTTTCTTCAAACTTGACACATACAGAGAGCTACAACTTTTATTTGAAACATTTCTCTGGGATAATTCATTTAAGGACACTTTTGGGGGAGAGGTGGGGTTAGGTTTTCATCTAAAGTGCTATTTCAGTTTATTGGACAATTCGCTCATCTAAATAATGTTAATTAGAATTAAATATATTCTTGAAATTCCAGGTTTGAAATAAATCGCATAACCGGAAGTGCGTTTACTTTACCACTTTACTAAATGGTTTTTTTCACTTTTTCGCATTTCCTCAAAAATGGCTCCGATGATTTTCTTGAAACTTATTATATAAACCACGCATACAAAGATTTACAACTTTTACTTAAAACATTTCTCTAGGAATATTCAGTTAAGGGCACTTTTATGGAAGGGGTGGGGTTATGTTTATCTTTAAAATGCTATCATAGTTGATTATACAATTCTATCATCCAAACAAAATTAATTAGAAATAAATAGATGGCCAAAGTTCTAAGTTTCAAGAAAATTAGTTAACCGGAAGTGCGCTTTTACTGAACAGTTTTTTCAGTTTTCGACGAACTTCATTAAATTTGGTACACTAGCTATAACATTTGTCAATTATAATTTTGTGAACTGGAGTAAGAGAAAG
>JAAEAF010012934.1:0-15216 GCA_011037195.1 Triatoma infestans
TGCCGGCCCATTCGCCATCTCTAGCGCCCGCCTCCGCGGCGCGGTGGTCACTAAAGGTTACTTGGTGGCGTTCATCTGCTTCACCACCAAAGCCGTACACTTCGAGATCGCGTCGGAGTTATCTACATCCGCCTTTCTCGCCGCCTTCCGCCGTTTCACCGCTCGCAGTGGGCTCCCGACCACCATCTTTTCAGACAATGGCACCAACTTTGTCGGAGCCCACAACGAACTTCGGGAACTCGGTCGCCTGTTGGGTGATGAACGTCACCAACAAGGCGTCTGTCGCGCCGCCGCTTCCGCTGGCATTGAGTGGAGGTTCATCCCCCCGGCCAGTCCTCATTTTGGAGGCCTCTGGGAAGCGGCTATTAAGTCCGCCAAGCACCATCTCACCCGCGTCGTGGGTGACCAGCGCCTCACTTACGAGGAACTGCTCACTGTGACCACCGACGTTGAGGCGATCCTGAACTCGCGCCCTCTGTGCGCCCTCTCTTCCGACCCGAACGATCCGGAACCCCTCACGCCCGGCCATTTTCTGGTTTTCCGCCCTCTTACCGCGCCTCCTGAGCGCGATGTTACCGCCGTTAATATTAATCGCCTGTCCCGGTGGCACCTGACCCAGCGTATTCAACAGGACTTCTGGAAGCGCTGGCGTCAGGAGTATCTCCACACGCTCCAACAACGTGCCAAGTGGCTTCTTCCCGCTACGGAGGTCGCACCCGGCACCGTTGTCATCGTTCACCAGGACAATGTTCCGCCGCGCCAATGGCCTTTAGGCCGCATCATCGCCCTCCATCCCGGCCGTGACTCCGTCAGTCGCATTGCTGACGTTCATACCGCTTCCGGCATCCTACGCCGGTCACTCGCCAAACTCTGTCCGCTCCCTACGCAATGAACACTGAAGCCAAGTCTTCAGGGCGGGCGGCATGTTCGGTCGCGGCGCCTTTGAGGCTTATATTTCATTTTATTTCTCCATATTTCTATTTTATTTATTGCCCTGTTTATTACGTTTGGACTTTAATCCCCTGCTACTTTCCAACCTATAATTTTTCTGTTTCTTCTTCATCTTCCGCCGCGTTCCCACGCTTCCCCGCATTTTCCCTCTCTCTCTATTTTGGTGGTGGGATTGCCGGCACCTTTCATCTTCGGACTGCGCGCGTTATTTCCGTTTCCCTTACCCTTCAAACCTTCTGTATTCCTCAAAAACTTAACTCACTTCTCTTCTGTACATCGCCTGGTCAACAGTGTATTGTGCCGTTCTCTTCTCTGTCGCCCATCTAGTTGACCTCAGTTACCGCTTCTTCTTCTGTGGTGTAGTGTTAATTTCGCCTTATAAACTTTGTGTCGCCTTATACTCGCCTATTAGCCGTGGTAATTATTAACTTGACTCTCGGTAATTACCAAGACTCATCCCTCCGCGCCAGCATCTTCACGAGGCTATCTCACTGCATCTTAGTGGACTCGCCAGCACTTGCCGCTTCAACCACAGCATCTTACGCTTCTGAAGAAGCATTCTAATCCTTCTACGCTCACCTGAGTTCCTTTCTCCCGACACACACACACACACACACATACGTCCCCTCCTCCTTTCCCACTCCACCATTCCCCTCATCAACCCTGCGTCTATTCATCTCTCAACGTCACCAAGGGGTAAGTCTCGTTTTTATTGTTTAACATTATTATTCAATTTTTTTTTTTTGTGCTTTTGCCACTATTCGCCATCTCGCCTTGGGTGTCTGCCGCGCAGACATTATGTCTGGCACTAATTCCTGAAGTGTTCTGCTTCGGTGTCTGTTTCAGATTTCTTGAAGGAATGCCTTCCAATTGTTCGTTCAAATCTTCCCCTGTGAGAAGAAGGGGTTGACAATGCTATCAAGTTCATGAACTCTAAAGGCCAATAGTGTCTTCTACCTGAATAGTCCTTTTACAAGGGAATGTTACATTTTTCTTGATATTTTTGATTATTTCAAATTAAATATATTTTTATATTTCTGGCATCCATCACAGTCACAGTGCTCCAGACACTCTAATATTAAATTTCTTTGATAAATGTTCTAAATGTTAAAGTTAAATTTACATATTTGTAAGAAGTACATAAAGAAAATGGAGTCATATAGAAAAAATTAAAAGTGTTACTTACGATTAATCAATTTCGTTCAAAACCATTGAAGCAGAACTTCTGGTGATACAAAAATATTAAGTTGCGATTTTTCATTTTAGAATTAAAATTCAAACATTATTGGCTTAAAGAAACCCTTCGCTTTTATCTTTTACCTTTTATTTGAAATTTACAAGTGAACAACATATATGTTTCAAATAAGTAAATAATTTAAAGTACCTATAAAATGGTAGAATTACTGTGAATGTTGGTCACCCAGAGATGAGTGTTGGCCAATATCTTAATTAACCAAGAATATCTTAATATTATCTTAATTCACTCAAATGGCTATTGGTACTTGAACCGGCAGGCAGGATCTTCGGGAAGTGATCAGTACATAAGGAGGTGCGATCTAGATTTTCATGGAAACAAGATCAGTTTCGAATGTAACTTTGAGGATAGAAGATGAAGGGTGAGATTTGAATTCAAGTTAGCTATATAACGAAGTATTTTTGATTACAGAGGTTATTTGCAGTTGAGGTTGCGCCATTAATTCTAGTCTATAAGTCGAATTGCCATAAAGAAACAACTGTATAGAAACCTTTCATTAAAGTCATTATCTCATGCTCATGAGATCTCAAAAATTTTTCCAGTGAAAACTCAAACTTCGAAAAACTCAAATACATCTCACCATCATTAAAAGTGTATTATTCTCCCAGAAACCCCTTAAATAACTTCACCAGAAGAAATGTTACAAAAAGAAAGTTGTAGCTTTTTATATATGTAGTTCACATTCCAAGTTTAAAGAAATTGGCTGGAGTCGTTTTAGAGAAAATAGCAGAAAGGTGAAAAATACTTCCTAGTAAAAACGCACTTCTGGTCACCCGATTTTTTTCAAACTCGGAATTTCAACAACATATTTGATTCTAATTAATGTTATTTAGATGATAGAATTGTGTAATAAACTGAAATAGCACAGGACAACCTAACCCCACATCTACCCCAGAAGTACCCTTAAATGAATTTTCACGGAGAAATGTTTCAAATAAAAGTTGTTGCTCTTTGTATGTGTGGTTGATGTAACAAGTTTCGAGAAAATCGTTTGAGCCAATTTTGAGAAAATTGCTAAAAAACAAAAAAACAAAAAATTAGTAAAGAGGTATTTCCGGTTGAGAAATTTTGACTGAGAGATCTGTCTTTCTACTGTTTTTCAATTTTGAGCTATGCGATTCACATACATAGATACATACATACATACACACACACGAGCGCGCACACACACACACCCTTTTCTAAAAACCACTTTTTTGGACTCAAGGACCTCAAAACAAATATTTCCAATGAAAACTTGATATCGAAAATGTGACATGATTACAATACTTCCTCTTACTAAGAGTAAGAGAAAGTAAAAATATGAAGTAGTTTTTAGATCTAATATAATTTGGATACGAAAATAAATAGAAAAATCTTTTTCAGTCTGAAGGAAAACAACACTCTTTGCCCAAAGAAGTTGTCCACAATTTATTAACACCTCCTCAAAATCAGCAATTCGATTTACATATGTAAATTATGTAAATTATGTTTAGATAAAATCTTACTCTAGCACAAAGTTTGTGGATTTGATACTTACAATATTACATTTTATTGGAATAAGTATTTCCATTTTTAGTATTTATGCAATGTAATAAATTAATCTAAAATAATACTCTCTACAATTAATAAGTAATAAATATACCTGTTTTAATAAATGCTGAATAGATTAAACAAAACATTGATAAAAAGTGATTTATTATATTAAACGCATATAGAAGTGATATTGTTCAATTTAATTCTGTTTTGAGCACAGTATCACAGAGAGAATAGCGTAACACCCGTAGCAACCTAAAGTGGACTAGTGGAGATCCCTTTGCTCCATGTAAATCAGGATTCTAAACCCTGCTGCCGGGGGGGAAGGCCAGTAGGGCCCTATAGATTAGTTATCCCTGGCTCGAATTAGGTGTCGTCCCCTTAATGAGAATACAAATCCATCCCACCCCCACTCCGCATACCATTCTATCGTCCACACCGTCTCTATCCACCATGTTACCTCATCCCACAATTATATTATACTGAAAATTATTCCATTGTAATAAATAAGGTACCCAATCCTAGTTTGGACATGTTTATAATTCCATTAGTCATTCCCTTATTTGTAATATTATTATTATTATCATCACTCTATTCCAAACTCTATTCGAAATATATTATGTATTTCGTTTTCTTTCTAATTATTGTTCGAGAGGGGAGAAAGAAACGATTTAAGGGTCCTTTAAAATAGAAAAACATAAACAAATTTTGCTACCGAGAAGGGAAATGGAAAAAAAAATGGAAAATAGGGAATTGGGGAATTCACCCAAGATACATTCTTTGTCACTGAAAGAGAATGTGGGGAAAAACCGTCCCATTAGGATATAAAATGCCAGAGTTCTTTGTCATAGAATAGCGAAATATGGTTTTTATTTGTGGGTTTTGTAACGGCAGCGCGGAAGCTGCAGCTGAGTATGCTAGCCGTTGGCCTAACAGGAAACCATATAAGCAGCGTATTAAAGACTAGGGGAAACAGGTTCTGTGAGAATAAACTACCGAGGAAACTTGATCGTTCTTACGAAAATTCATGTCAACGCATCTTGAATTGTTTTATGACGATTCTACCCTTAGCACGCAGAGTGCCATTGTCGCTAGGTTTGTCACATCAGACGGTGCACAGGTATCTTCGACGGGATGGTAGATATCTGTATCACGTGCAGCAAGTACAGTTTTTGCTAGAACGTGATTACGCCTGTCGTACTCAGTTCTGTATTTGGCTTCTACAACAAACAGCCCAGAATCGTCGTTTCTCCCAAAACATTTTGTGGACCGATGAGGCGACGTTTACTCGAAATGGTTCTTTAAACACCCGCAACATGCACTATTGGAGTGACGAGAATCCCCGTGCAACCAGAACGTCGTCAGAACGATTAGTTTCCTCGGTAGTTTATTCTCACAGAACCGGTTTCCCCTAGTCTTTTATACGCTGCTTATATGGTTTCCTGTTAGGCCAACGGCTAGCATACTCAGCTGCAGCTTCCGCGCTGCCGTTACAAAACCTACAAATAAAAACCATATCCCGCTATTCTATGACAAAGAACACTGGCATTTTGAATGTATAACCAGCTAAATCACGACTAAATGTTTCAGTTTATTAGAATCAGACGGATTTCTATCGTGAGATAACAATTCCAAAGTTCATTCCAGGATCAATAATTAATCTTAGGATATTTTTGCAACAGCTCTCAATTTTCATTTTGTGGATTTTTACATTTATTTCGCATTTTCTTCAAGAAAGCAAGAAAGAAACCCCACGATATTATTATCGTTGGAAAGCTGGTGAAATGTAGATATTTTTTCTGTAGCCGGACCGTACGCTAGCCCTAAAGAAATTTATAAGAAAATACTATTGAAAAGTGGTTTTTAACAGTCGAAGCGCTGTAGAGTTAAGTTTAAAGTCTCTGAAAAACCCTAATAATTAATTCAATTAAAATAAAACTTCTGTTTCTTATAGGAAATTTAATGCTCTTTCCTAAGGTGTAATTGAATATGATTTATGTGAAAAACGTTTTGAGATATAATCAATTTTATGAGAAAAAATAGGAAAATTGAAAATTTTAGAAAATGAAGAATAACTTTTGAAGGCGAACGAATCGGACCCTGGTTTATTAGAAATTTTTTGTTCCAAATAAAGTGACAAACCATATCCCGAAGTATTGCCAGAGGTTGCTGTTACACCCGGTATATATATCCTAAAAACATGTAACATTTCTATCTTTCTTAGGTCTCAGAAACCGTGTATTTCCGGTGAAAACTTTTTACTATTACATCAGTGAGAGAAAATAATTATTTTATCAGTTTATGAATTTCACTTTTTAATTGCTAGTGAGAGAATTGATCATTTCTTGTGTCCAAAATATGGGTCCGATTTATTTATTATAATTCAATTTCTATTTGCATTTGTTCAGTGGAAAAGACAAGCTTGATTTTTACATATTTAAATAAGGTTTGCATAAAGTTTTGATATTCCTATAATATTATATTATTAAAAAAGAAAAAGAAAAAAGAATTGCTCCAAACTGACAGATGCTGTACGGAATATTAATGAAATAGAGGGGGACGATGCTGTGTGTTAATCCGCGCTGCACAATATGGTTTAAAAAATTTATAGAAGGCAATGTGAGCCTTGCAGGCAAACCACGTCCAAGGCTCTTGTTGGATCTCTTAATTCAAGAGTTCGGAATGAGACTATAGAAACAAGCACTTGAAAAACTTTCAACAGAGCTGGGAGTATATGTGAGGTTAACATAAACTGTCACGTGTTTACGATAAATTCTATTAAAATTAAAATAGTTAAAAAACACATCCATTAAAAAATATAAAGATCGTTTAAATGAACAAAAGATGAAAAAAAAAAATAAAGAAACTTTAATTATTGATTATTTAAATTTTAATTTGATTTGGCGATTGAGAATTGTCTATTAAATTGCAACATGTAAATTTTATTAATCATTTTGTGAAACTTATGTATAATGGCAAGTTATCTTATCCGATATGAATATTATGGAGGCGGTTAAGTGTTTAATTTACTTCGAAAAATAATTTTTTATTAAAAATGCATTTTTAGTTTAAGTTCAGATAATAATTTTATGTAACATACTTAGTTCACATACAATCCAAGAGGGTTGGCTCCAAAATATATTTTTTAATTTTTTTTTTTATCAAAAATATTTGAACAAAAATACGATAATAGCATTATTTCATATTTCAGTTTTCATATTGAATCTATACTGAATCATTTCACATTTAAAGCGATAAATGTACTTCTACAACCAAACAAAAATAGTTTCCATTGCATAATAGTAATTATTATTATTATTATTATTATTACTAGGAGAAAATTTATTTATTTACTTTCTAGACACTATATTTATTGGAAGTTGTCCGTGTTGTAATATTCTGGAGCATTCAAGAGAGGTAAATTAATTTGCTGCACGTGCGCTCGCCTGCTTGTAACGTCTATAAATTATTTTTATAGACCCCTAGTTAAATCAAGAGTAGGACAAGGAAATTAACATTGTTGTATCATACAAGTAGTATCAAATCTATTTCTACTTAGTGTATAAATTGGGTTTACCCACTTTATATCTAAAAAAATAAATAAATCTGATGTAGAACATTGCGAAATGGCCAATTTTCTTTACACTTACATAATTCTTAATAGGGTTTAAAACCGTCCTCATTTTTATGGAGAAAATCACAAAAAATTGAAAAACCTATTCAGTAAAAATTGTAGTTGCGGTTGATGGATTTTGACTGCGATATTTCATTTTTGAAACATTTTGTTCACGCGAGCGCGCACACACACAGTCCACTCACTAAAAACATTTTTTTTTTGTATTCAGGGCCTCAAAATATGAATTTCAAGTCAATCAATTTCGAAAATTTCAACACGATCGCAATACATCCGGTTACCAACCGTTAGAGAAAGTAAAAATGACTATGCAGCTAAGAGTGACGAGCTGGTATTATTCACTTTTATAAATTTAGATAGAATAGCTTCCCAATAGCTAATTGCTAATAATAAAATATGCCCGATTTATAAAAATTGAACACTGAATTGATTCCGGAGACTTTGGATTGGGTAGTGGCCATGGAATCTTTCGGTTGTACGATTAACGTGCTAGAACTTATTAAATTGTTATTCACAAATACTAGCTTGACATGAATTAACTTAGTAGACTCTTTGTAAAAATTTTAAAGCATTAAGAAGCGACTATTAAGAAGCCGATAATAACTACTTGATAGTTAGTTCTATGTGACTTGTTCTTGACTCACTTGATAAAATTAATTATTCGTAAGCTCTTCTTAATAAGCCTGTACCCAGGCAGAGTAAGCAGCAATATCCGCAATAATCAAAAAACTTCCAAGTGACTTCTCAATGATATTGAATAGCTGTAAATGTTACAGCTGTTAATGAGTCGCGATAATACCTCTGAAGCTCCACGATCAATCGCCTAGTTATTGTGGAGTCCGTCGAAACGAGGAGATAAGCTTGCTAGAAATGGCTCTAAGATGTCTAAGCAAGATGCCCCCTTTCTGACAGGCTCGGATGGGCAACCCAATGCAACTCTTTTGCTCTTTTGCAAAAACTGAAGGATAAGCAATTTTGTCTCGCAGAATGGGAAACAATAGGAAAAATCTATGGGAACTTAGGGGATGCTTCAGACCTACCCTAGCAAAATTTGTAGAATGCATCAAACTTATTATAAGGCCTGATAATCTGCAGAAATAACTCCATTGAATTGATTTTATAAAACACACCTTCTGCACACTCTTTCCACAATACAAGGGAAGAAATGTAGTTAGTATTTCACCTTACTTGTCCTGCATTGCGGAAGATAAAATATTCTTTTAAAGGGTGCCAATAAGAAGGCTAATATATTTGTTTGCAGGAACTCGCCAAGCTATTTAGAAGCTTATTTGCAGTGGCAACGTGTCTGGCGTAGAAAATATAAAATTCTTTCTTTAAAACATATACATTTCATTACAGCCATAAAATTAGTAATAAATGTTAGATTTAAATCTTATTGTTTCAATTTAATAATAATTAAATATGCAAAACTGTTTGGACTGATATATATAATTAAGTATTTATTATTGTTGATTATCAACTTTAATTATTTAAATCTAGTATTTTATCCGTCATAACATGCATATTCCTTTAGTTACTGACCGGTTTCGGATTTTCAACCATCGTCAGAGCAAATTCACCAAGTTCGTGTAGAGAGTTTACTTCTCAATGATTATAAAGTTATGTTACTATGTGTGTGTGTTTTTATAATAATTTATAATAATAATGAGATGTTTGTACGGCAATGGCCAGAGTAGTTTTTAAAGAAAAATAATTCTTTGTTGCTCTAGGTTTCGGGTACCTTCAGGAGCTCTATAAAAATTTATTGGAGAAAATACATTATTGTACAGTATAGTAGTTATGAAAAAGTGCATAGATTTATAACAAAAAAAGGAAAAATTTAAGTTAAAGAAATATTAACAAAAGAAATTATAAAACAGAAGTGACAGTAAATTAAATAAAATGATATTAATAATAAGATAAAATAAAACTGATAAGACAAATAAGACAAATAAGACAGATCCTCTCCTACCCTAAAGGTATCTTTATCTGGCTTATTTTATCTTATTGTTAATATCATTTTATTTAATTTACGGTCACTTCGGTTTTATAATTTCTTCTGTTAATATTTCTTTAATTTAAATTTTTTTTTTTTATATAAATGTATGACTTTTTCATAACTACTATACTGTATAATAATATATTTTCTCCAATAAATTCTTAAAGAGCTCCTGAAGAAAGGAACCAATGGTACCCGAAACGTAGAGCAACAAAGAATTCTTTTTCTTTGAAAACTCGTCTGGCCATTCCCGTACAAACATCTCATTGTAATTTTAAGACCTGACGATTTGAGTACCATTTATAATAATATTTTATAATAAACATTTATAACAATATAAAATATAATTTATAATCATTCAATTTTGTCATTAAACACACACACACATAGTAACAAAACCTTATAACCTCCCGCACATATATACAATCAGCAAACCAACAAGTGTAAGTGTAACAGAAACATTTGCTGAAGTGAATTCTTTACACGAACTTGGTGAATTTGCTCTGACGATGGATGAAAATCCGAAACCGGTCAGGAATAAAAGGAAATATGCATGCTATGACGGATAAAATACCAGTATCCAAGCATTGCGGACCCATCCACATATTCAATAATAATTATTTAAAATTTCAACTTCATGTTTAGAAATTTCCCACTTTTTAATCAACAACTGAGTGTCTTTTAAATTAGGATGAGCTGAAATGCTATATATCAGAAAAGTCATTTCATGGGCTAATAAATAATAAATTACTAAAAAATCTATTACAAAAAGTATAAAACACAAACTATAAAATAAATTAAAAATAAAATATATATTCTAACTAAAGAAAATAACAGTAATCATTCTGAATGATACTAAATATCGCTTGAGAAATAAATTTCAATTACCGAGAAGGAGGACATATAAAGCTTCCAATTGAATAAATCAAATCTTGTCCTTATTAGAAACTTCAAAGTGAAAACATCAAAAAAAATTTCCTCACTTTATGTATTAAAAAAAAAAAATTTCAATACCACTTTATTTTCTATTTCCTATTATTATTTAATAAAATACCATTTTAAAAACATTTACTTCAACATTTTATGATTATTTTTATTACAAAGTGGGAATCTTTTTTGTTTTACAAATTAGCGATTTATCTAACAAACAATAAAACAGAAAACAACTATATAAGCTAAACTTCATCATTTAAAAATCATTAATAGAGATTAAAATAAATTTAGGAGAAATTACTACGACATAAATAAATGACCTGAAACTTTTGATATCGATAAATGTAACGACCATATTTATAAGCTTCATACATAAAAGCTTTATATACATAATTTATTATATATAATTTATATAAGCTATAACCAAATTTAAATTCGTTTCCTTTTAATTAATGCTCTTCTTATGCTAGTGCCTTGAGAGGGACAGATTATATTCCCGAATAGTGATGAGTCGCGTTGTTTGAGTAAAATTTGGAAGCTACTATGTTTATAGGATTCTTTTATCCAGGCCCGCCCTTGGCAAGTTAGCCATTCGAGCCATGTATCCACCCTTGTTTTACTTGCGAAGGGATGCAGAATTATTGTGAACTCGACCAGGGATCAACAGTATTAGTCGTTGATTATATATTTTAGTTTTTTTAGAAAAAGTGTAAATAAATGTTTAGTATAAAAATAAAATAATGAATTTGATTCATTAAGCTAGAAATTAATTTGTAGTTACAGTAAACTCTTTTATCACTTATGGTTAATTGTACTTGTAGATTGTTATAGGGGATAATGGCACTCGACCTGAAAGATCTATTGTGCCCCCCGGAGCCTTCTCCAATGCATAGCCGGCCTGCCTCCAAGTAGTGTTCTCTAGCTACAGACAACGGTGAGTTTAGAGGCTCCTAGGAAGAGAAAATCTAAGGGCAGCATGCTGTATTCGTACCGAGGACCTCCGCGTTGCTAGTCCAGCGCGCTACCACTGAGCTAACCCTTCCTCCTCCCTTGGCTTTCGCCAATTAATTAGGGACGAAGACCCTAGTTTGTGTACTATGTTTGTCCTTCTCTGTAAAGTGTATGTAGTTTAAGTGTATTGTGTACTGTTCTGACGAAGTGCATGGAATACTGATAATTGTACTTAATTTGGGTACTCAATTCGAATAAAGAACACGCAGATTATAACGAAACTCTATAATTAATACATTTTATGCACAGGATATACTGAACAAAGCAAAACATTGCTACATACAATTTATTTTTACATCCTTATCTTAAAGCTATCGATTGTTATTAATTCTATATTTTTCAATATTTTTCTATATCAATGATTATTTAACGAAGTTTACTTTCAGAACTCTATAATAAAAATTTATTAAGGAGGTTTATTTTTTTTAAATATTGCAGATCATACTATATTATCATAAGTAATAAATAATAAATGATTACATAATTTATAATACATTTTTGACTTAAGATACTTTAATATTTTCCTGTATAAATGCTAAAACAGTGATTCAGAGAAACTGATTTATTCAATCTAAATTTCAACTCAAATTTCATTAAACTCAAAAGTACTTGAAATGTAAAGTACTGATTAATTAGGTTAAATTTTAATTTATTATTCTTGTATGAACCTCCAATCTTACTCTCCTCGACCCGCCTCTGGGTTCTGATTAGAAAGGAATACTATGTACTTCATCAGCTACTATAATGACTAGAGATTTTTGGAATACATATAGCATTTCCCTTTTATTTCAAAAAGATATCTAGGCGGCCGTATTTTTTTTTTAAATTTCAACGTCAAAAGGTTATTTTCACAGTACTAACAGTTATAATTAAAACTAAGAAATACATAATTGTTCAAGATTCAAAGTACATAAGTTACAAATAACTGATAATTTCATCCGCAAAAATCAATAAAATCAAATCGTTTATATTATTGCGAAAATTTCAATCAAATCTGCAAAACACATTGGTTCAAACGTATCAAGTGTTGATGGATTTTGCCCGAAATCTTCGAGTCTGATGCGGTGTTAATGCCTAAATCAAATACCAATTTTGAGCTTGTTGCAACATTTCGTTTTTGACATATTCTGTTAACATAAGTACACACACAAACCGACCATTTTTTTAAAAACTACTTTTTTGCACTCCGCATACATCAAAACGTTTATTTCCGGTCAAAATATAATTACGAAAATCGTGACGTTCGGCATTCTTTCCTTACTTATCAGTATAGAAGTAAAAATTAAATATAGATATTTCGAATGAAAATATTGATCGACCTTTGAAAAATATTACTTTCTCTTACTCCTAGTAAGAAGAAGTATTGTAATCTATCAAATTTTCGATATTGAGTTTTCACCGGAAATATCCGTTTTGAGGTCCCCTGAGTCCAAAAAAGTAGTTTTTAGCAAATGGTCTGTGTGTGTGTGTGTGTGTGTGTGTGTGTGTGTGTGTGTATGTATGTATGTATGTATCTGAACACGTCCGTAGAAATTTGAAACTTGAATTACCTTTAGTTATCACCATAGGATCTGACGTGTGCTTTATCTGTCAAAATTCCTCACCGGAGAGCCACGTTATTTACTAGTTGGTTTATTATACGTTCTTATTTATTACGATTTTCTCAAAATGGCTCCGACGTTTTCTTTAATCTTTGGTATTCAACTATACAACAAAGAGCTACAAAAACTTTTAATTTGAAACAGTCTCCGGGAAAATTCATTTAAGGGCACTTCTGGGGGGAGAGATGGGGTTAGGTTTTCATCTTAACTGCTATTTCAGTTTATTAGACAATTCTGTCATCTAAATAATGTTAATTAGAATTAAATATGTGGTTGAAATTCCGAGTTTGAAAAAAATCTGATATCCCGAACTGCGTTTGTTTTACTTAATACTTTACTAAATTATTTTTTCACTTTTTCGCGATTTTCTCAAAAATGGCTGCGGGGATTTTCTAGAAACTTCGTATATAAACTAATAATGCAAAGATCTACATCTTTTATTTAAGACATTTCCCTGGAAAAATTCATTTAAGAGCACTTTTAGAGGAGGGGTGGGGTTACAGCTTCCTCTAAAGTGGTATCATAGTTGATTACACAATTCTATCATCCAAACAAAATTAATTACAAATAAATAGGATGCCAAAATTTCAAGTTTCAAGAAAATTAGTAAGGCAAAATTGCGCTTTTACTGAACAGCTTTTTCAGTTTTCGACGAATTTCGTTTATTTTGTACACACTATAACAGTTGTCAATTTTATAATTTTGAGAACTGAGTAAGAGAAAGTTGTGTGAGTGTTTCACACCAGATTTTTTTTTTTTTGATGGTTTACTGCTTTCAGAAATCGTGGTCAAATGTGGGTTTATATGGTAGTTGTCCATATTTACTGCCACAATCACTGATTGGATATTTAGGGGAGAAATAAAATAAAAAAGTAATTAAATACCATATTTAGAAAGCTTTCATATAAATATAATACCACTTTGAAAATGGCAAAAAATATTCAAAGATTTTCATTATTATTATTTATAAAATTCAATTTGTTGGTGAAATCAGGGAAAATAAAGGCGAAATAATAAAAATCACAGTCGGCATGTTGAGATGGAACATATTCCTATGTTTCTGGGGGAAGCAGTAGAATATCTGAATATTTATTAAGCCTCCATTGGTGGTATTAATATAAGCAACTGCTTGCCCATTCTTTATTCTATTTTTACTGTCTCCCATTGCTGCTGGGTAAGAGGAAGTATTGCAATTGCGTGAAATTTTCGATATCAAGTTTCACCGGAAATACACGTTTTGAGGTCCCCCAGAGTACAAAAAAGTAGTTTTTAGAAATTAGTTTCTGTATGTGTGTAAAACAGAAAAGTCGTAAAAAGTAAAAAAACAGAAAGTCAGAGTAGATTCAACTTAATATTCCGTTTAACTTCTACCAGATGATCTGGCAATAAGGTTTTTCAAAATCGGTCTACCGGAACTATCACTTTACTTAGAGGATTTTATAGTTTTTTGCGATTTTTTTCAAAAACGGCACCAACGATTTTCTTTAAATTCGGTACATTAATTATACAATTTATTTGATACACTTTTTCCGGGAAAATTTCTTTTAGTGGGGGTGGGGGTAGGGTTGGAGTTATTCCTCTAAAGTGTTATTTTAATATATCATGTATATAATATTAATTAGATTTGTTTAAAATTGATATGTTTGAGTTTTGTAATTGGGCTTTAGTGTTTGTCTTTAGACTTGAATTCGCTGAATGATTAAGCTATATGACGACTTAGGTACATATGGATACAAAGGAGTATTGCATAACGACTAACTCATTCGAGCTAAATGGCGACTGACGGAGAGAGGAGAAAATGCATTACCCCCTCTTTACACTTAATATACAGCCTAATAAATTAGTAAATTATTATCAAAGTAGTACAATGCCCCCCCCCCAAATAAAATTATTGTATGCCGTTGGCGGCAAAATTTGAATTTACATTAAATAACCGAACAGTAGTTGTATTTTACTTTTAGATAGTTTCTTGAACTTAGTTTTTATTTATTTATAAATCAATTATATTTTTTATTTATTAATTTATCTTTGATTATTATTTATATGGATTAATCTATGTAACTGTAATATTCACAGATTTGATAATTGTGGTGGAGTTACTTTACAATCTTTATAAAAAGTTTTTTTATGAATGAATTAAATTGTACATCTTTTATAAACATAGAAATCTAAGTGATTACCATTGGTGTAATCTTTTTACGGGATTCCTTACGAGGCATTGCAGACTCAGGGGACACCTGAGTAAGCTTGGCCAAGAAGATGATGGCACATGCAGATTCTGTGGGGAGATGGAGAAAACTCCGATACATCCCCTCAC
>JAAEAF010012935.1:0-16511 GCA_011037195.1 Triatoma infestans
TTCCGAGTTTCAAGGAAATTAGTAAACCGGAAGTGCGCTTTTACTGAACAGTTTTTTCAGTTTTCGACGAATTTCATTAAATTTGGTACACAAAGTATAAAATGTGTCAATTATGATTTTGAGAACTGGAGTAAGAGAAAGTTGTGTGAGTGTTTCACACCAGATTTTTTTTTTTTATAAAAAGCAGTTGGATTTCATTAAATTACGCGGTGTTCGCTAATTATACATTCTACTAACTATAGAATTTGTCGATCACAATTTTTAAAAACTGGTGTAAGAGAAAGTTGTGTGAATGGTTCACATACCAGATGTTTTTTTTTAAATTGTGATATTAAATATTAGTGTGGCACTTCAAGCTACACTACACATCCTAGATGTATAACTTTTACTTAATGAATTTCTCTGGGAAAATTCATTTAGGGGCACTTTTGGGTGAAATGCTATTTCAGTTTTCTATAAGATTCTATCATCTAAATAATATTAGTTAGAATTAAATATGTTGCTGAAATTCCGAGTTTGAACAATATCGGATGACTAGAAGTGCGTTTTTACTGAAAAGTATTTTTCAGTTTTCTGCTATTTTCTCTAAAACGGCTCCAACGATTTTCGTTAAACTAGGAATGTAAACTATACTTGTAAAGAGCTACAACTTTTATTTGAAATATTTCTCCTGGTAATATTATTTAAGGGGGGCTTTTATGGGAGAGTTGGTGTTACGAACGCTTCTAAAGTGCTATCGTAGTTGATTATATAATTCTACCATCTAAAAAAAAAATTGATTATAAATAAATAGATTGCCAAAATTCCGAGTTTCAAGAAAATTAGTAAACCGGAAATGCGTTTATACTGAACAATGTTTTCAATTTTTTCTATTTTCTCCATAATAACACCGACGGACTTTTATTAAACATTTGTTTGTACTAACTATAAAATTTGTCGATTACAATTTTTTAAAACTGGAGTAAGAGAAAGTTGTGTGAGTGTATCACACCAGATTTTTTTTTTTTTTTTTTAAATTGTGATATTAAAAAGTGTGATGGGGGATATGATGGAAAGTTTATTGACCACAATCATTGCCGGCGGCACACTAATAACAATTAGTAATTGTGTTAGCAGTAATTACCTATAATCTAGCAGCGTCAGTTGTCTGAGATATAGCTATACTGGCCAGCTGATTGTGTCTGCTCTATCTCTGAATATATATAGAGACGACCTGCACCACACATACACACACACACACACACACACGCATTCACACACATCAGTGAACTCTCTCTTCATTTTTTTATTTCACTACTTTTGTTAGTTGAATGTGTGCGTGTGTTCGTGTTAATTATACATTCTTAAAGGCTAACCATCCAAACAATCTCCTCCTTCCCCCATATACGTCACAGCATTGCTGCCTTTTTAATTTCATACTTCTGTCTACACTTAAGCTTGCAACCGACTATTGCACGCTTCGTTCAAATCTTGAATAGCTACCATTTTTAAATTTATATCGGGTTTTTACTTTCTTCTAATGTTGTTAAAAGAAGTATTATTAAAAAATCACTTAAGATTATCTAAAATTGATTCGCTTTAACTGGAATTGTGTGTTTTGAAGTTCCCTATTATAGATAATTAGGATTTTAGAAATGTATGTCTGATACGTCTAAATATATCTGGGCATTTGTGTACTAAGCAACGGCGTAGTAGCGAAAATGAGTGTTTTTTTATTTAACACGCTTACTTTAAACAGCCTACTATAAACAGCTTACTATAAAAGAAACTATTCTGTCTTATCAAACTCACATTTGGTATTTACTTTAGCAACAAGTGTGCCAACATAACAAACTAGTAAATTTTATTTGTAGCAGTGCCACCTATGGGCTAGGCCGAAAACTTTTCACCTTTCCCTTTTTATAGTTATGTATGTATTTTGCGTGCCAAAAGTTTTAATTCTCTGTCTTTATTACTTTTAATTAGTCTTTCATAAAATTTCCTACATTTTAATAATTTTTTTATTCCTTATTAATTAGTAAATTTTAATTAACTAATTAAAATGATACGAAAACAAAAATCGTCAGATATTGAAATTGTACATATTCACCAATTTATCTATAGAGTTCTGTAGGTAAGAGATTTGCTGTTTGGTCCGAAGAGCTGGAAAACATCAGAAATACATATTTTCCGTGATAGCATGCTTCCATTTAGTGGTCATCGACGGGTTCGGGCCATCATCCGAATATTAAATATGCTTCATCATATTTTATATCATGCTGAAGTAATTCACCATGCCACCGCAGGCTTAAGTAAATAATAAAAAAAAAACCTCAATAATATTTGACTTTTGGTAGGAGTTGTATTAATTGACGAGTAACTACACGGCGACCAATTGGAGGTTAACGGAGGGAAAATAAAAACCATGTATAATCACAATAATGAGGTTCCAATTATCGTCAACAATTAAAGATCGGCTGAAGAAATCTGGCTGTACAGCTGCTTGCAAAGTTTTGATATGGCCAAGTAATAAAACTAAAAGACTCAAAATTGGGCACCTACACGGAAAAACTGTTCTTAGAAAGGATGAGACCAAGTTCCGGAATCTTCGTACAAAGATCTACCATAGAAGAATATTCGAAAGGTTGTTTGGGAGCTTAATTTAAATAGCATAAAGAGGTCTTTTTCCGAGTATGTTTTGAAAGTTAAGTAACCTGCCTTAAACTTTCTGTCGGTAGTGTATATTTCATTGTTTAGTTTAATGTCCTATACTCCATGGCCAAGTTTAGATTGTGATGGGCTGGGTAAAAGAGTTTTAAATGAGAATGAATTTATATATCTGAATGGTCAAGATTAGTTCAGTTTATATAGATATAATTTTGAACGTCACTTTTGTTTGTATCTTTTCCCTGAACATTTATTTTAATGGGGTTTTTGAAAGAGCAGCGACCAAGGATTTCAAGCCTAGAATGCCAATTATAATGTAGGTCTCCCAGAGATGTACCTACTGTAATAAAGACAACTAAATATTTAGTTAACGTTCCAAGGTCCCCCACGCTTTAGTCTAGTGGCTAGCGCATACACCTTTGGTGCAAGAATTCGGGGTTCGATTCTTGTGAGGGTATGTATGGGTTTTGACCCATACATTGCACATTGTGAGATAAGTGGGAAGCTAGAGTTGGTAGCGCACCTAGGTAGCTAAAGCCGGAACTATACGATGGGGAAGAACCGCGCCGTGCTTACCACACGCCCCCAATAAAAAAAAACACCGCCTTGCAAGCCTTGTTCCTTTAAGGGCTGTTGTGCCATAGGTTTAAAAAAAAAAAACATTCCCAATTTAAAAAAAAAAAAATTACAAATGTAAGAACCCGAGAAAGAGAAATTAGTAAGAGTGTTTTGAAAGCAGATTGTTGACTTTCTCTTGCTCTCCGAGAGATATTAATGGCGATAGTGTCAAAATTATTGAAATTGAGTTTTCGGGGAATATACATGTTTTGATTAAAACCTCATGTGTTCCAAAAATAAATTTTTTTTATCGCGAATGGACTGCTTGCTTGTATGAACAAAATATCACAAAAACGAGAAAAAAATCACTGGATATTCTGTTTAGATACCAAAAAGGTGTCAGTATCGATCGGACTTTTTTTTTTTTTCGATTTTACTAATGTCTACAGTAATGACTACAGTGAGTAAAATAATTCCAATTTTTTTCAGGCAGGTTTAACGTCCAACTACCAAAATTACATGCCGTGGAAAGAGGGGGAAGCATATAATTTACTATTAAATTTTTTAAACGAATATAAAATTTAGCAGTTATATAGACTCGAACTGGGGACCTCCCACTTACAAGTCCATGCTCATAACCACTACACCAACACCTCTGATGCTCACTGCAAAGTTATTAAATCTACTAACTTTTTATCTGTAATACTTTTCTTTTGGAAACACTGAGACCTCTCCATTTGATTAAAATTTAAACTATCACTACATGTATTATTAATTTCGGACTGAGAACATTACCGTCCAACTAAACTTTACTAAACATTACAGTTATAATAAAAATTTGTCAAAGTTTATATTTATTTGTTAGTAAGAGAAAGTCATGTGAAATTTGGATTAATATTTTTCTTAATCTATTCAAATATTTGAATATTTTATATAAGTAATATTTACCCTTCAAAGTTTTAAAATAATAATTAAATAAATCATAAAAAAAAAAAATTAACTATATTAGCGTAAATACAATTTGAGGGTTATCAAACTGTAAAGGTATGAAAGTATAAGTACATATTGCATAAATAAAACATGATTTGTCCATAATATGCGTTTAAATAAATGAAATTAAACATACTTATATATACAAACATAAAATATACATAAATATCCTTAGGGTAAGTAATTATTTATAATTTTTTTTTTTTTTATAGAAAATTTACCTCAATTCCATTCACACTCCACTGAATCTTTGTGTAAGTTATAATAAGGTGTAAATTCATTATTATTTACACTACATTTTCACTTCATTATATTTCGAAAGTATTTTTACAAGTTATAGCAGGTATATATATATATATAATTAATTAGATTAATATTCTCTTGTTATCGCACATAATAATAATAATAATAAATAAATAAAAATCGTAATTTGACACGATTACATTACTTCCTGTTACTAGGAGTAAGAGGAAGTAAACTTTTTGCCTTTCTCTTACTACTATTCGAAGTTTCTAAGATTGTGTCAAATTTTCAGTATTGAGCTCCTATCGAAAAGATATAATAATAATAATAATAATAATAATAATAATAGCTTTATTTTCCTTAAAAACATACAAAGTAACATATACAAATAATTCAGTTAAAAATTTTAATTACACATTTGAAATTTTATTTTTTATTATTCATTTTTTTTTTTTTTTAATTATTTATTTTATTTATTTGTTTATTATTTAAAAACACATTACTAAACTCTCAATAAAATACAAAATATACTTTAATACGAAATATAATTCAATAAAATATACGTTTCAAATTAAATATATTAAACCTCCATAAAATAAAAGTTAAGGAAAATTGGCCCATCTTAGGGCATAAGCCTCTCCCAATCTGCATCATGCCTGTCTATCCATAGCTGATCGCTGCCATAGACAACCAGCAAAATTTTTTAGGTCATCACGCCATCTGGGAACTTGGTCTTCCTCTACCCCTTATCATAAAGATTGGATACCAGTCTGTCGTCCTCTTGGCCCATCTAGTTGGATCCATCCTGGCTTTGTGGCCAGCCGAGTGCCACTTTATATCTGCGACAGTTTTCAGTATATCCCGAGCTCCTGACATCTTCCGCAGCTCCACGTTTTTAATTTTTTCTTTTTTTCTAAGGAAAAGCATACTACGTTCCATCGCTCTTTGAGTGGTTTGTAGCCTCTTCGCTATAGTTTTATTTAGCGCCCAGGTTTGGCAACCATATGTTGTCAGTGATGGAGTAATACAAGTATCCAAAACCTTAGTTTTCAATCGAATATTACTTTTAAAAATATATTTATATGACCAAAATCGAAAAGATATATCGATAGGTATTTTGAATTACTTTAAATATGAAAAAAAATCTGGTCTGAAACACTCACACAACTTTCTCTTACTCATCTTAATGCGGTTATATATAAAAAGAGAAATTTGCTTTAAATTTTCAAAGTTCCCTTATATGTCGTAACATAAATCTACAGGTAGTGGGGGGGGGGACCTACCATCAGAGGCTGTTAGAGAATATTACATTGTATAGAGCCAGTAATTAACAAACATAAATTTTAATTTAAAAGTCTCACAAACCTAAGAAAAATATATATCTGTGCAGTTAGGAAATAGTTATAATATAAAAAGTAACAGTGTCCGCAAGACTGCGCTTATGTCAGAAGCCAATTGTGCACGTACTCCTCTTTCACATCGTCATATGATCAAATCATAGATGCGTCACACCCCAAGGGTTTCTTTTAGCGGTCAAAAATATCTTAGCCGTAATGAGACAAATCAGGTCTATAAGGATCTTTTTTTTAAGTTCAAATAGTGTTTAAAAAATATTTTCACAAGTTTCTCATGTGTTATAGCTATATAGTAGCCGGTGAGCATTATGATGAAGGTTTCTAATCGGTTTGTTACGTCTTTTTCTGTGATAAGTCAGTTTTCATCATCTAACATCTAGGCAATAGTATTCACCATTTGACAGTATGTGTTCATGTAAAAAAATAAAATCTGGTGTGAAACACTCACACAACTTTCTCTTACGCCAGTTCTCAAAATTATAATTGACAAATTTTATAGTTTATGTACCAAATTTAATTAAATTCGTCGAAAACTGCAAAAACTGTCCAGTAAAAGCGCATTTCCGGTTTATTAATTTTCTTGAAACTTGGAATTTTGGCCATCTATTTATTTCTAATTAATTTTGCTTAGATGATAGAATTGTATAATCAACTATGACACCACTTTAGAGGAAGCTGTAACCTCACCCCTCCTATAAAAGTGCCCTTAAATGGATTTTCCCAGAGAAATGTTTTAAATAAAAGTTGTAGCTCTTTGTATGTGTAGTTGATATACCAAGTTTAAATAAAATCGTCGGAGCCACTTTTGAGAAAATCGCAAAAACGTAAAAATAAAAAAAACTAGTAAAGTGGTACTTCCGGTTGAGGAATTTTGACAGATAACGCACCGTCAGATCCAATGGTGATACCTAAATAGAATATCAAGTTTCAACTTTCTACGATTTTTTTGTTTTTGAGCTATGCTGTTCACATACATACATACACAGACCATTTGCTAAAAACCTCTTTTTTTTGACTCAGGGGACCTCAAAACGGATATTTCCGGTGAAAACTTGATATCGAAAATTTGACACGATTACAATACTTCCTCTTACCAGGAGTAAGAGAAAGCAAAAAAACAATATGCAAAATGCAGCGGTAATCGAAGAAAATTATTGTAAGGCACTTTGCCAACTGATAGACGAGTTTTTGCTTTCACAGAGGTTACCCGCTCATTTCTTCCCCCACCCAAGGAGATATATATATCTGTAAAAATTCCTCATTTGGAAGTAACCCTTTACAGAAGGGATTTTTCAATTTTTTTATTTGTGATTTTCTCGAAAATGGCTCCAAAAAATGTCTTGAATCTTTGCTTGTACATTACATACATGTGAGACTTCCAACTTTTATTTGTAAAATTATTCCGGGGAAATTCATTAAGGGGTATTTTGAAGGGATGTTGTTGTTAAGCTTTCCTCTAAAGTGTTATTTTAGTTTATTATAGGATTCTTTTTTTTTTCTACGCCATGACTTTGGTTATTTAGCCATTCTATGAGTATGTCGCGCGACCCTGTACAAATAGCCTACGCTGGCGATTGATGGTCCTTTGGTTTGGATATCCAGGGGGGCTTGTGAGAACAACAATCTCAGACGCGAACAACTTTAACCCCCACTCCCCCCATATTATACGATTTTGTCATGTATATAATATTAATTAACGACTTCCAAAAACCCTTCAAAGTCTTGATAGAGATTAGACAGAGGGGCATGGAAGAACGGGCCGCCAATTTCAGGCGAATCTATGTGGTACACGGACGGGTCTAAGTTGGAAGAAGGAGTGGGAGCCGGCGTGTAATATCTCGATGAGCCTGGGAAGGCTAGCTACTACGGTCTTTCAGGCGGAGCTAGTCGCAATTCTTACCTGCGCCGCCGAAATAAGAAGACGCGGAGTGCATAACTCCTCAGAATCGTCATTTATTCGGATAGCCAGGCTGCCCTGCGGGCAATTGACTCGTGGGAGATCAGCTCAAGTCTGGTGTGGGATTGCCTAGGTGCACTTATGGATATTAGTAGCCGTAATAAGGTCTTCCTGGTTTGGGTACCTGGGCATTCGGGTCACCGAGGTCACCGAGGCGGTAGATCGTTTGGCCCGGCAGGATTTCATTGGAACACTTATAGGGCCAGAACCGTTCTGTGGTGTCTCAAGATGCCTCAGGAGTGCATCCATCAGGACATGGATGCACGACCGATCAAGGGAATGGTGGGTTAAAACCCCAGGTCAGAGGCAGGCGAAAACGTTTATTTATAGCTACTCGTCCAGGCTAACTGCAGAATTACTCCAACTAGGCCGGGTGGGCATAAGGATGGCAATTGGCGTTCTCACTGGCCATTGCAGACTCAATGGTCCTGGCAACGGATAGCCTGTGTAGGTTTTGTCAGGAAGAAGAGGAAACAGCACTCCACGTGCTATGTCAGTACGAGGGGCTAGTATGGCTGAGGTACCGCCTCTTCGGTGAAGAAAAGCTGGTGCCTGCAAGCCTCAGCCAGGGGCTCCTCTCGGGTCTATTAAGTCTATTAAGGCAGACAGCGCTCGAGAGGGTGCTCTGATGGTAGGTGCTCTAATTGACCACCTTGGGAGACCTCCCCAGACTCCACAGTTCGATGAAGGACAGGACGGGGGTAGGGTCTCCAACTTAGTGGGCGCCACAATAGACCCACGGGGGTCGCGGTGGCGCAGGCTGAAGAGCCAATCCCCCCAAAGAATCTAATCTAATATTAATTAGAATTAATTTTTTTATTTGCCAAAATTTCGTGTTTATTGAATGTTTCGGTTGACCGGTGTGCAATTTTACTTAACGCTGTTATTCAGTTTTCTGCGATTTTCCTCAATAAGGCCACCAGAAAGGTTACATTAAAGTTGATATACTAATTTGTGACCAAACTCGGGGCGCCCGATAGCTACAAGCTATCTTGGAGGATTCACATAAATTATTTAACATTCCATACTGCAGATACCTTACATAAATGAGAGACAGGGAAGAAACACAGACAGAACGATTATTTGCTATAACCTTTATTATAGTCCAAATGCAACTTATAGAAGTATTAGCTAGCATGTAAATGATCTGTATCTTTGTAAGCTTTGCGGAACTCTTTGACGGTAAAGCACCACTAATTAGTAAAAGAGACGTAAACAGAGAGAAGTACCTCCCGGTAGTGTGTCGTTACTTATGCTCTACTTTTAAATACACTTTTCATACTACGGTGGCTCAAAGTACAGACAGTATTTCCTGCATTTAAATAAAAAATATTCTCGTACGAAAGTAGTGCCCTGCACACTATTGAGAAAACATCCATACATCCAACTATTTCAAATATGATTTTATTTTTTTAAATTTCTGGTTACAAACTATAACTATTACTTTCTCATACTGCAAGAGGAAGCATTGTAATCCTGTCAAATTTTCGATATCGAATTTTCACCGGAAATATCCGTTTAGAGGACCCCTGAGTCCAAAAAAGTGGTTTTTAGCAAATGGTCTGTGTGTGTGAATGCGAACAGCATAGTTCAAAAACGAAAACCCGCAGAAAATTGAAACTTGATATTCCGTTTAGGTATCACCATGGGATCTGATTGTACGTTATCTGTCAAAATTCCTCAACCGGAAGTACCACTTACTAGTTTTTTTTTTTTTTTTTTTTTTTTTTTTTTACTTTTTTGCGTTTTTCTCAAAATGGCTCCGAAGATTTTCTTGCAACTGTGGTATTCAACTACACATACACGAGCTACAACTTTTATTTGAAACATTTCTCTGAAAAAAAACATTTAAGGGCACTTTTGTGGGAGGGGTGGGGTTTAGGTTTTCATGTAAAGTGCTATTTCAGTTTATTAGACAATTCTGCCATCTAGATAATGTTAATTAGAATTAAATATGTTGTTGTAATTCCGAGTTTGAAAAAAATTGTATAACCGGAAGTGCGTTTGTTTTAAAACTTTACTAAATGATTTTTTCGTGATTTTCTCAAAAATGGCTCCGACGATTTTTCTTGAAATACTATATATAAACTACACAAACAAAGATATGTACAACTTTTATTTAAAACTTTTCTCTGGGAAAATTCATTTAAGGGCACTTTTATGGGAGGGGTGGGGGTTATGTTTTTCTCTAAAATGCTATCACAGTTGATTATACAATTCTATTATCCAAACAAACTTAATTAGAAATAAAAAGATGGCCAAACTTCCGAGTTTCCAGGAAATTAGTAAACCGGAAGTGCGCTTTTACTGAACAGTTTTTTTTTTTCAGTTTTCGACAAATTTTATTAAATTTGGTACACAAACTATAAAATTTGTCAGTTACAATTTTGAAAACTGGAGTAAGAGAAAGTTGTGTGAGTGTTTCACATCAGATTTTATCTTAACTAAAGACAACTTAACAATTAGTAAAAATAATAAAATTTGTATTTCCGGTGGAAGATATAAGTTGGAAAAATTTGATACGACCATAATTACTTCCGGTTATTGCAGTAAGAGAAAGTAGAAATGCTATAAAAGATGATCTTTTAAGTAGTATACGCTCTTATTACGATAAAATTACAACGTTCCCCAAACTAATACAACCATACACTCCGTTCATTCATTCATTCATTCATTCACTATACCTACCTACTAATAAAGTTTTTTTTTTTTTTTTTTTGAAATCTGTACCAAACAAGATGAATCAAGTGGAAATAATTATAATTACAATTCATTCCTATTTGTGAGTATTTGATTTTCTTTTATTTATATCCTTTTCTTAACTTTCCCTTAATTACCAAATTTCTTTTCAATTCTAACATTTCCGAACTGAATCATGAATAATTGTATCTATTAATTTTTAAGATTCTAGTAATTAGTAGACCTAATTTAAAAAAATAAATAAATAAATTCCTTTCATAGCAGAATTAATCATGAAAAGAAAAATAATGTTATGTACAGCTATTTATATGTTATTTGTATGTTGTGGAAATTCATGATTGGTAAAAATACTAATAAAATTTAATTTGTTGGCATTTTTACGTACTCAGCTGTGTTAAAGATGGGGTGGGGGATAAATCTTGGTTAGCACCTATGGCAGGTAGTATTTGAAGTGATTTACAATGTAAATCCAAATGCCAGAACGAATAAACATTCAATAAACCCTATGAAATATAACAATTTTTTTTTTTTTTAAGTCAATAAAAACTCCAAGGAATCTCTTAAGAATCTCCCAGTATCCTCTCACCCCTAAAAGAAAGTTAAATCGAATAGATTATGGAGACATTAAATAGAAAGCTAAATATAACTTTCCAATGGGTAATAAAAGGTCACTCTAACTTAGATGGGAATGAAAGAGCTGATTAACTTGGCAAAGAAGCTGAAAATATCGTTGATTATAAATTGCACCCTCCAAGTAAATTGAAAATAGCCGTCAGTATACGAT
This sequence comes from Triatoma infestans, assembly GCA_011037195.1. NCBI lineage: Eukaryota > Metazoa > Arthropoda > Insecta > Hemiptera > Reduviidae > Triatoma > Triatoma infestans. The sequence goes on from JAAEAF010012935.1 coordinate 11,234, forward strand.
CAACAGTGAATTGGGAAAAACGATGGAGTAAAAGAGAGAGAGAGAATACAAAGACAGTAATCATTAAGCAATTTTTCCCCACAATATTCTCGTGGCTTAAAAGCAAAAAAACATGAAAATGACGAAATATTGGAGAATCTATAATTCTCACAGACCATCGTCCTCTTAAATTAATCAATTTACCCCGAACTGTACATGCGAGGGAGATAGATCCAGAAACTGTTGAACATGTAATAGGTATATTACACATATATGATACCCGCAAGGGATTGGATGAAGTTACTTAGGGAATAGCGACCCCAAGGGTTACCACAGCTCAATACTCCATGAACTTCGATTAGAACAGTATATTCAGATATCTTATATGTAGATTGTAGATTGTTGTAGGGGATTATTGCACTGCGATCTGAAAGATCTATTGTCCTCCAGACTGTAACTACTGTAAACATGTAAACTACAAACACTCTAAACTTTACAGGCAAGGACAAACACACTACACAAACTAGGGTCTCTGTCCCTAGTTCATTGGCCTAGGCCAAGGGAGAAGAAAGGGATTAGATTAGTGGTAGCGCGCTGGACTAGCGGGTTCGAATCCAGCGTACTGCTCTTAGATTTTCTTTTCCTAGGAGCCTCTTCAACTCACTGTCCAGTAATGGGACACTGCTTGGAGGCCGGCAGTGCACTGAGAAGGCTCCGGGGGACAATAGATCTTTCAGATCGCAGTGCAGTAATCCCCTACAGCAATCTACGATCTACATATAAGATATTTGAAGGAGAGAGAAGTGGGACTGATTAGAATCATCCTCATAAAAGGCAATATAAATATTAAAGTATTTCAAAAGTTCATAAATTAGTCTTACCAAAAATTCAATAATAATAATAATAATAATAATAATAATAATAATAATAATAATAATAATAATTTAATTAAACTGTCAAGCTTGTCTTTAATTAAATTTATTAAACTAGTATTTAGTTTGTATTCTTACTGAACTAGTATCTTACTGAAGTATTATAATCGTATCAAATTTTCGATATCGAGTTTTCACCGGAAATACATGTTGTAAGGTCCCCTGAATCCAAAAAAATGGTATTTAAAAAATAGTCTGTGTGTGTGTGTGTATATTATGTGAACAGCATAGCTCAAAATCGAAAAATCATAGAAAGTTGTAGTAGGTATTCCTTGAGACGCGGGACAGTAGGTCAACTGTCAAAATTCCTCAACCGGAAGTACCACTTTACTAGTTGGATTGTTTACGTTTTTTGCGATTTTCTCAAAAATGGCTTTGACGATTACCTTCAAACTTCATATATAAACTAAACATACAAAGATCTACCAACATTTATTTAAAACATTTCTGTGGGAAAATTCATTTAAGGGCACTTTTGGAGGAGGGGTGAGTTGCGGCTTCCTCTAAAGTGGTATCATAGTTGATGATACAATTCTATCATCCAAACAAAATTAATTAGAAATAAATAGATGGCCAGGATAACAAGTTAAAGGATAAATCGATTACAGAAGGTCATTTGGAGGTCTGTCGGTTAGTTAAAAATTTAAATTAGTAAGCTTTTTTGATTTTGACATAAGACCGCTAAGGTATACAAGTAAAAATTCTTATCACTATGTTTATGGCCGGCTAGCCCAACTAAACATTATAACGTTGCTGTTTAATGCTTGCAGAAATAATATAAAGCGATATTAATGATACAATATTTCAACAATTCAATAAAATATTAAAAATAACTCCGCCATTAGTTAATAATGTTAATTAAAAAAAAATTTATTTTTTTTTATTTATTTATTTATAAAATAAAAAGAAAAAAAAAATAACTGTTTAAAACATTTACGAAGTTATGCGGAGTTGATAGCCAAGAATAACTGGAAAGTAGTAGAAAATAAATTGAAGATATGAGGAAGTGCAATGATGTTGTCGTCATATGTTAGAGAATGCGTCACAGTGCGATGCTGCCCGGCTTTTCGCTCTAAAGAATAATTATAATTAAGTGTTCACTTGATAATTATTATTTTTTTTTTTTGAATTGTAAAACAAAAGAAACTGATGACAGGCTTACCAACTGTTTATTAATAATAATATTGTTGATTTCTTTTATTTATAAATAAACTTTCTGCTTAGATCTATTTAAAAGAAAATAATTAGATTTTTAATATGAAATTCTATATAATTATTTTCTCATACTGCTAAGAGAGGAAGTATTGCGAACGTATCACCGGAAATACATATTTTTGAGTACCCCATTGATTCTCCGTTCAGTTATAACCACCACTACAGTAAAGTTTTGTCAAAAATCCTATCTACCGGAATTAGGATTTCCTGTTAAACGCTCGCACCCGAACGCCCCCCCCCCCCCACGTCAATGACACATATTAACAAAATTCACACGTCTTTTTTTTTTTATTGCAGTTTTCACAGATGAAGTTTCACGGGAAAAAAAGTTCCCAACTAAAAATGATAGTTCTCTGTTATTCATAGTGTAACAAATTTAATGAAATCCGTTGGTGTTTTTATGAATAAAAAAAATCGTAGAAAACTGAAATAACTTCAGTAAAAAAAAAAAAAAAAAAAAATCTGGTGTGAAACACTCCACAACGTTCCTCTTACTCCAGTTCTCAAATGCTATTGACAATTTTTAGTTTTTGTGTTCCCGAATTTCAACATGAAATTCGCGAAAACCTGAAAAAACTGTTCAGTAAACGCGCACTTCCGGTTACTAATTCCTTAAACTCGGAATTTCAGCCATCTTTTTATTTCTAACTAATTATGTTTTATTTCTAACTAACTATCATAGAATTGTATAATGAAGCACTTTGATGGAAATCTAACCCCACCCCTCCCCTAAAAGTGCTCTTAACAGAAATTTCCCAGAGAAATGTTTTAGATAAAAGTTGTAGATCTTTGCATGTTTAGTTTATATACGAAGTTTCAAAAAAATCGTCAAAGCCATTTTTGAGAAAATTGCGAAAAAGTGAATAAATCCTTTAGTAAAGTGGTAGAGTAAACGCACTTCCGGTTATCCGATTTTTTTCAAACTCAGAATTTCAACAACATATTTAATTCTAATTAACATTATTTAGATGGCAGAATTGTCTAATAAACTGAAATAGCACTTTAGATGGAAACCTAACCCCACCCCTCCCCCAAAAGTGCCCTTCATTGCATTTTCCCGAAAAAATAAGTTGTAGCTCATTGTATGTGTGGTTGATGTTTAAAGTTACAAAAAAATCGTCGGAGCCATTTTTGAGAAAATCGCAAAAAAGTAAAAAATCCAACTTCCGGTTGAGGAATTTTTACAGATAACGTACAGTCAGATCCCATGGTGACCTCTAAACGGAATATCAAATTTCAACTTTCTACGATTTTTCGTTTTTGAGCTATGCTGTTCACATACATACATACACACACACACACACACGGACACACACACACACATACACACACACAGACCATTTGCTAAAAACCACTTTTTTGGATTCAGGGGACCTCAAAACGGATATTTCCGGTGAAAACTCGATATCGAAAATTTGACACGATTACAATACTTCCTCTTACTAGGAGTAAGAGAAAGTAAAAAAAAAACACTTTCGGTTCACCGATTTTCTTCACACTCAGCATTTTAACAATATAATTTAATTCTAATTAATATTATTTAAATGTTAGAATTGTATAATGAACTAAAATAGCATTTTAGAGTGAAGCCCATAATAATCCCCGCCTCTCTCCCAAAAATCACCTTAAAATTAAGGTTCATACTCTGGTATGAAACACACACACACACACACGTCTTTCTCTAACTGCTGTTAATACGATTATATATAAAATGACAAATTTTCTATTAACTTTAATCCTATTAACCAGAAATCCGTTTCAATTATCTTGAATAGAAGTTTGTGTGATGTTCTGTGGTCTTCGATGACCTGTGCACACACAGAATGGAAAGTCACGTAAAATTAGCGTGTCATGGAATCTTTGTTAAGTAAACATATTTTGAAATCTGTTAACTATTTACATCCTTGCTGTTAAATTTTAGTTTGTTAATAACAATATAATAATTGATTTCTACTATTCAATTTCAATTTAAAGTATTATAACCTATTTCTTTGTCTCTCTGATTATTTGTGTGTGCGTGAATTCTTTATATAAATCTCCAATTTAAATGCAATTTTCCATAGTTGTTCCCTAAGAAGCTACTTTGGCTACTTGTTTCGCTAGCCAAATTTATTCCACATGTTATTAAGCTGAGTCTTAACGAGGCAGCAGTGTCGCTAGATTCGTGTCCTCGGACACTATACACTAGCGTCTGAATGGCAGCACTCTATGAGTGTCTGACACTTCGGTCATGGGTTGTGAGATCAGGTCTAGCAAGTGTGTGTCTGTCTGTAGCCCGTCTTGATCGGAGTAATATAGACACGGCTATAGCTACTCCAATATATACTTGAAAAGAGTGTCACCTTTAATTACAAAGTATTTATTTAGCATTACTAACTATTTAATATTTCTATTATTTAACATTATTAATAAAAAAAAAAATCTGGTGTGAAACACTCACACAACTTTCTCTTACTCCAGTTCTCAAAATTATAATTGACAAATTTTATAGTTACTGTATCAAATTTAATGAAATTCGTCGAAAACTAAAAAAAAACTGTTCAGTAAAAGCGCACTTCCGGTTTTTACTAATTTTCTTCAAACTCAAAATTGTTGGCCACCTATTTATTTCTAATTAATTTTGTTTGGATGATAGTATTATATAATCAACTACGTTGTTATAGTTTGTGTACCAAATATAACGAAATTCGTCGAAAACTGAAAAAACCTGTTCAGTAAAAGCGCACTTCCGGCTTACTAATTTTCTTAAAACTTGGAATTTTGGCCATCTATTTATTTCTAACTAATTATGCTTGGATGATAGAATTGTCCTCTATGACACCACTTTAGAGGAAGCTATAATCCCACCACTCCTCTAAAAGTGCCCTTAAATGAATTTTCCCAGAGAAATGTTATAAATAAAAGATGTAGATCTTTGCATGTTTAGTTTATATACGATGTTTCAAGAAAATTGTCAAAGTTATTTTTGAGAAAATCGCGAAAAAGTGAAAAAAATCATTTAGTAACGTGTTAAAACAAACGCTACTTCCGGTTATCCGATTTATTTCAAACTTCGAATTTCAACAATATATTTAATTCTAATTAACATTATTTAGATGAGCGAATTCTCCCTCAGAAGTGCCCTTAAATGAATTTTCCCGGAGAAATGTTTC
>JAAEAF010012937.1:0-22205 GCA_011037195.1 Triatoma infestans
TTTTTCATAATTAAATTGATTAACTGCATAAAAACTATAAAATTTATGAAAAAAATGAACAGATTGAAAAACTAGAGCTTCATTTTTATAGATTTTTTTTTTTTTTTTTTCTGGAGAAGGTGGAGAAATGTGAATGTGTGTAAACTTTTTATAATTATTAGAAAAGTTTATGAGATTTGGTCAAGTGGAGGAACTTTTATCAATTGTCAACAGTTCTGAATTTATTATTCAATCTTCAGGGTTACTACACAGCATGCTCCATTGAATATACACACATTCCATTTAGGCGATACTTTTTTACGCGGGAAAGAATTACTCTATTTCCACGGTCCTTTTAATACTGGTATTAATTAACGCGATCTCATTTTACGTGGACCGAAAAAATGTATCACCATAATCATTCATTTAATTCATAGGTATTTTTTATGCTGAAAGTATTTAAAGTTGGTCGTGTAACAATTTTTTTTCCTGGTTCTTCTTCAATTGTTGCAAATATACTGAAAAAAAAAAATTCATAAAAATCGCAATTCCTTTTGATTTGCCCGAAACTTCCGCCAGACCATACGCTAAAAACTTTTTTTCTACTCAGAGGACCTCAAAACATGATTTCCGGTGAAAACTCAATTTCGGAATTTGTCACTATCGCTATACTTAGTCCAAAGATAAAGTAAAAATAAAAAAATATAGGATTATCTGATATTTTATTGCGTAACGTTTGAATGTAAGCATTATGAATGCAAACCACTTTTGAATGTAAACTTTCATTGAAATAGATTTATTAACTTAATAATGTTATATACTCGTAACATTTATACAAAAATATATTATAAATGAAATTATGATGTAGCACGAATAATGACATTGAATTTAATGTTGTATAAATATATTTTTTATTGTTATAAGTCGACTACAATTTCTTGACTGACACTCGGCAACTGATGGAACTGAGGCCGACTTCGGTCGAAAGAATACGAAATTCATTATGTACATTAAGGTTCATTAGGCTATATATAGAGCTGAGAGGTTATATATTTAATATTTAGGAAAAAATTCAATATTTAAAAAAGACATATCTTTCTTTAAAAAATTTTTAATATAAAATAAATTAAACGAAGCAAGAATAGACATTAACTGCGCGCTAAAATATATCTTATCTCATAAAATTTTTTTTGCTTTCACTTGTACACCACTTCTTTAGTACTCATTTCGATGTTCAAGATATTTTACTCGACCTATAATAATATACATTCCTCTTATTTATAATAACGGTTTTGTATTATAATATTATAATGTAACCATATACATAAGTTAAGGAGGCGGGCTAAACAAGTTCAATAATACATTACAGGCAAGACTGAAGAGGCAGAATTTTTTGCCTATTCAGGCGAAAATAAATAGTTTAAATTCAATACATCCAGCCACTGCGGGCTTAGTATAAACTTCATATTAATGTTCACCGTTGGATAAAACATTTTATTCCAATTTTTACATAATAATTTTTCTTTTCTTCCTACGCGTACTTTGTATTATCATCACATTCTAAAATATTCTCTTATATCAGTAATTTTTAATAGATTTTTTTAATATTAGTCTCTTTACTAGAATAACAGGAAGTATTGCTATCGTGTCAAATTTTTGAAATTGAGTTTTAACCGGAAATATATGTTGATTGAAATATTTTGGCTAAGTTTATTATTTGACCAGCATGTTTTCCACTTTTTACACACCATTTTTTGCCCTATTTCATATTAATATTTAGTAGAAATAATATTGAATTTTATTAAAATTCCAAAAGCCTAAAATTTATTAAGTATAATTTAGAATTATTTTATTTTATTTTATTACTTTCTCTTGCTCCTGGTAAGCAAGAGGAAGTATTGTAATCGTGTCAAATTTTCTATATCGATGTTTCACCGGAAATATCCGTTTTGATGTCCCCTGAGTCCAAAAGAGTTGTTTTTAGAAAGTGGTCTGGGTGTATATTTTAATAGCATAGCTCAAAAATGAAAAATCGTAGAAAGTTTAAACTTGACATTCCGTTTAGGTATCACCTTGGGACTCCGACAGTAGGTCATCTGTCAAAATTCCGCAACCGGAAGTGCCACTAGTTTTTTTTTTTTACTTTTTTGCAATTTTCTCAAAAATGGCTTCGACGATTTTTTTGAAACTTGGCTATATCAAGTAACACACACAAAGATCTACAACTTTTATTTGCACATTTCTCCAGGAAAATGCATTTAAGGGTAGTTTTGGGAGAGGGGTGGGATTAGGTTTTTTTCTAAAGTGCTAGTTCAGTTTACTATACAATTCTGCCGTCTAAATAATATTAATTAGTATTAAATATGTTGTTGAAATTCCGAGTTTGAAAAAAAATCAGATGACCGGAAGTGCGTTTTTACTAGAATGTATTTTTCAGTTTTCTGGTATTTTCTCGAAAACGGCTCGAACGATTTTGTTTAAAGCATCATTGTATTCTATACATATAAAAATCTACAACTTTTATTTGAAACTTTCTCCTGGTGAAGTCATTTAAGGGGGCTTTTGAGGGAGGGGTAGGGTTATGTTTTTCTCTAAGTGCTATCATAGTTGATTATACAAACAAAATTAATTAGAAATAAATAGATGGCCAAAATTCCGAGTTGCAAGAAAATTAGTAAACCGGAAGTGCGCTTTTACTAAACAGTTTTTCAGTTTTCGACGAACTCCGACGAATTTCATTAAATGTGGTACACTAACTATAAAATTTGGCAATTTCAATTTTGAAAACTGGAGTAAGAGAAAGTTGTGTGAGTGTTTCACACCATATTTTTTTTTTTAATTTTTTCGAAATTTACAATTGTAATAATAAGTATATATAATGATAGCTAATACAATCACGGGATATTAGATTGGAGAAGGCACCCAGAGGAAGAATCACCCATCCAACTTATTATAGATTGGGTCGGAACATGATGTCTGTACAAGAGCTTAGGCCATTTCTCTTTAAGGTTATAGTCCGATTTATTCGGCTAGGATAAATCTTAGGTGGGTTAGTGCCAAGTCTGGATTTTTGTTCTAGATCCGCTTTGTTTTTTTTCTTAGAGGTAGTTATAGGGGCCTAGTGGGACTTTGAATAGCGTAGGGTTTGGTCACTCTCTACAGACTGTTAATAATAACTCAGTAAGAGAAATCATGTTAGTGTTTCCACCAGATATTTACTTTCTATTACCGCTTGTTTAGGAGGGGGAATAGCTAAGCTTACTTCTGTTATTTTATTATACATTTCTATTATCTAAATAATATTAATTAGAATTATAGAAACAAATGTAAAATAGAATTATCATGAAAAATTTAAACCCTCTACCCTATGGCGCAACAGCCCATGAAGGACCAAGGCTTCCCAGGCGGCGGTTTGAATAGGGGAACGTGTGGTAAGCACGCAGCATTCCCACGCCGTTTAGTTCCGGCCTTCGCTACCTAGGGCGCTACTAACTCTAGTTTCCCACTTTTTATCACGATGCTGGGTCAACACCGACTTTGCCCTCACGGGAATCGAAGAAAAATTTAAAAATAAAACTAAAAATCCAATTTTATTTACTTAAGTAAACAAATCATTCTTATTCCAAATTATTACAATATTTACCAACTAGTTGAATTGAATTTATTAATTAACATATTTAGGAAAAATAATATAATTTACTAATTAATTACCGGGTTTTCTTTGTTATATTTTTTTTAGCCAATTACAATGATTTCTCAAATAAAAATACCACTTTAGCTATTCCTAAACTGAAAAGTAACTTTATTTCAGTACGCCTTTAGCCCTCCCAATTAAACAGTTTTATTTTTTAACAAGTTGAACTTTTTCGTGTAGCGTACTGAAAAAACTTCAAAAAGCTGGCAACATTTCAATTTTTTTTTTTCCAAAGTAAACTTTGTTTATCACGCTTTGGTTAGAAATGTTTAAAACTGTTTCACTTTTAAATTCAATTAGCTTTTTTAAAAAATTATCACAAATGGGGCTTAGTGGTTTAATTTCTTCTTTCTTAAAATTAAGTTTTTACAATGAAACTATAATAGAGCTAAATTGCTATCATGAGTGCCGTTTTTATTGGTAGCGGTTTACTTTCCATTTTTGATAGGTAATTGAGTTGTCAGTTAATGTGGTTAGCATTTAGTGTAGTCAACGTTTTCTAGCCCAATGTTCAAGTGGAAAGTAAAACGCAATGCTTTACAGTTTACAATTTTTACTATTCAGTTTATTGTAAACTGATTTATTCCATACATCTTTTATTAAATAAAATTCTGGTTTTTCTCTAAATTGATTTCTATCTTTATTAACTAATCATACTAAATTAGAATATTTTTTAACAATAAATAATATTGAATGTATTAAATTACCTTTCTCTTGAGTGACATGGCTCATTCTCCGACATTATGTAATTAGTGCTCCACTCAGATGGTTTGTTATAACCTGGAAATAACAGAGAGAAGGTTATTTCAATCATAACAACATGATCATCTGTTTAGTTTAAGTTTGTATTGTTTCTTATAACTACCAATGTGAAACAAACAGTAGTTATACATTACGCTCAATCTTTACCCCCATTCCTATTTTTTTTAAAACAATATTGTCTCTTATACTTTAGATTCCCTTTTGAATATTGGCTATTCACTGCAGAACTCTATTATATTAACAACAGACTTACATTCTGATAATATTCTTCATTTATAATATATCTATTTAAAGTAAAACTATAGAGTTGTTATAAATGAGTAGTTATAGTGGGAACCTCAAAGTTAAGGAATATTGTACACTTCTTACATAACATTCTTTAAGGAAATTTATGCAACCACATTGCCTTTGTTAAGATCGGATAATAAAAATTACAATAGAAAAGAAAATGAATATAAATCTAATGCATATTATTTGAAAAAAAAAAAGGGAAAAACGAAGAAAGAATGGAAAGTACAATACTTAAGTCTCACAAGTGTCACCTTTTCACCTATTCTTCTTCATGGGACCATAATCCCAACGGTATACCGAGTTCGCTATCACGGTTTATACTTAGACAAACGACTAACTTCCCCTCATACTAGACTGAAGAGAAAGGAACTAAACAGACGATTTAAACTTCTTTGTAGACTGTTTTGCCCGACGTTCTAAATTCACAATTGAAAACAAAAGACTTATATTATAACACAGTCATGAATCCACTGTGGACTTAACGGATGCGAAATTTGGGGTTTAGCCAAACATTCCAATTCCTATCATATCCAATCCTTCCATTTAGGAATTCTGGAGACTAGCTGCCTTTCAAACTTCTAGGAGAATTATCAGGGATAGTAAGAGAGGAGTAGTCTTTGTATAAGAGGAATAGAATGGGCAGATGTGGAATCATGGAATTTTTTGACGTTATTAACTGAACAAAAAGAATTTTAAGAGCATTATGGGCGTGGTTCCATTGAAGACGTAGTAAGTAGCATTGGTGATTCTCCGAAGGATTTTGGACTGAAAGGATTGAATACAGTAGGAATTGGAATGCTTGGTTGAATCCCAAACTATGTATCCGTCAGTCCTTTTAGTCGTATGCAAAAGAATACCTGGATTGGTGATGGCGCGACTGAGAGTGAAGCTTACACTTGGCGGGGATGACTTTGACTTTCCATTTTGTAACCTAGTTATGCAAGGAATTTATTTATATAGGTTGCATGGAGAGGATCTGTAATCGTCTGCATAGTTATGGACGATTGTTTCTGGGTGGGAAGGAATCTCGGTAGTATAGAAAATGTATAGGAGAGATGCAAGGATACTTCGTTTGGGTACCTAGCTTGGATTGGGAATAAGGGTAGTAATTGTTCAGAGAAAAGAGTTACTTGTTGCTACTTAGGGAAGAAGAAGAATTAACTGTAATGTTGGTTAACGGCATATGACCTGTAGTTGTTTATCACTGAAAACGAAATTATCACACTTCTCGGAGTTCCCAATAAAATTATTTTTCCCAGTTTTCAAATAAGAAGGAGTTATCTTTGTAATATTTTAGGTTTAGAAAACAAAAAGTTTTGGTTCGTTTTTTTTTTTTTTTTTAAAGAATACGCTCTTCTTTTGGGTAACATATTCTAACGAAGTTTTCAGATATAGTTCCCTTCTGCTAGCAAAACGAATTATCAAATTGAATATTTTTGCGACTATAATACATAAAATAAGCTGCTAATATTCATAGTGACCACTTTCAGTATAACATGCATTTCAGTTGAAAATCAAATTCAAAATCTATTATATAGGTAAATCAATCATTTAAAGTAAAATATTTTGAAGCTGTGAAGATCTCCTGATGGATCTTGTAGTTTATATATATCTAAATATATAAATCAAGTCTTAAGAGACAATAGGTTGATTACAATTGGGTTCTCTCTCTTGGTTGTGTACTTTGTTTCAGTAATCATATTTATTATGTAGGACACACAGCTTTATAGCGCATTTTAACGTATAATTTGTTTAATTAAAATAATTATTTGTTTACTTTTATTATTGATACTTGATCGTATTATACATTTGTTTTAATAATTTTAAATATATTTATACAATAATTATAAACCCAGAAATTTTATTTAAATTTAAATTTCAGTTCTTTTATTATTGCATAGTCCTCACTCAAACAGGCACTTTACTTACATCAATCTTACTTAGTCAAGCGTTAAATTTGATCCATAAATTGCCTCATCATTATATTTTATTAAAGGAATCTTTCCAACAGCGTTCGTTCAGGTTGTTCCATTTATGAAAATAGAACGACTTACTAACTTCATTGTAAGTTGGTTAGTAATTAAAATTGATCTGATGAAGATTATCGTAGCAAATTAATGTTACTTCTCTGATTTTTTTTTTGTTTTTTTGCTGGAATACAAGAGGGAATATCTATCTGAATTGAGAGAGAGGGAAAGATGGAGAAAAAGCGCGTTCCTTTAATATTATATATATATATATATATATATATATAATACAGAGACGATTTAGACGAGATAAGTGCTATTAAATTTTATTACCAGAAGTTTTATGTGGGCATTAAATTAGTTTTCTTACAAGAAATAACTGAAAGTTTCCTATCTTGACCACTTTGCTGTGTTACACTTCACATCTGTTCACTCTGATACTATAGTTTATATTTCTTGTTAACTCTTCATATGCTTTTCGCATATAAGTCAACCATTCTTGGGTAAAGCAAAAATGGTATAAAAAATTGTTCCAAAAATAATAGTTGACGGTCAGAAATTGATGAACGCATTCTTAGTTATTGGAAGTAAACAAACCAATGCTATCATCTCCCCCAAAAGATCGCGGATGGTATTTACCAGATTTCTTTTAGGTAGAAACCTTAGCATAACGACATTGGATAAAATTTAATAGGAATTCATTTCTTTACAATTTAGTTTTAATGCATTTTTATTTTATTATACTATTGAATTAACTTAAGATATTAAAATGTCTCGTTTTCTACCCTCCAGAACTTCATTCTAACAAGAATATGTGATATATCTGTAATTGTTTTTATTTTGTTCACTCTTTTAACTTTTTTCCTTTTGGTTTACATTGCTAGCATGCGACTGACTGCCTTTCTCTTCGCAGACATTAATTGACTAGTGTTCGAGATACATTACTTTTCTTAGGAAGGTATTGTAGTATACGAAAACAGTAGGTCACAGTAAAGGTTGTAAGGCAGAGGTAAATCCAAAACCATTCATTTTAGAATAACTTTAAAGTTAAAATCAACATTTCAGAACTCCATTAGTCTAAATTGTATGTGCATATATACGAGGGTCATTCAATAAATAAATAGACAAATATATTTAATGAAGGCGACGTTTAATGCAGGGAATTGAAACTTTTGTAAGTTTTAGTTGGCAACCTTGCGAAAAGTGTCTGTCAGCTCCTCGATTTATTCGTATTTACCTTTAAGATCTTTGTTACGATGGCGGGTCCGCTCGAAGAAAGTTCTTTTGAAGAACAGCGTTCTGTGATCGGATTTTTATTTTTGTAAAGTGCACAACCGTCAGAAATATGATCTCGGATGAACAGACGACAGTACGGCAGTAGTTGTATAAGCCAGGCGAGTTTTTACACATGGGTGGAAAAGTTTAAAAGTGGCCGCAAAAGTGTAAGCGACGGACACCGCTCTGGGCGTCCGGTAGCAGCATCGACCTCGGCGTTGCAATCTCATATGTCGAGTAAGTGTTGGCACAACTCATCCCATCATTAAAAACAAACTGAACTACCGTAAGACTTATGCAAGGTAAGTTCTCAGGGTGCTTTCCGTTCATCAAAAAGACAAGAGGTTTTGCCTTTACACCGAGCTCAAAAATCGTTTCAATAGCGAAGGTGACGCATTTTTGGACAGGATTTAACCTGTGATGGAACTTGGGTACATCATGTTGAGCCGGAGTCCAAGCTCCAAAGCATGCAGTGGAAACACCTTTAATCGCCTGTCCGTAAAAAATTCACAACGCAACCATTGGCTGGTAAGGTCATATTAACTATCTTTTGGACTGCTCATGGTCCTATTTTCTGTGATTTTTTGGAGCAGCGCACTATCAACAGACTATTCTATCAGACATGATTGAGAAAACAAAGTCAAGCCCGCGCTGATGAAGAAATATCCGGGATGGCAAAGGAAAGGCGTGCTTCTTCTTCAACACAACACTCGACCTCATTCGGCACAAGTGACGCTGAAAACTGTTGGCAAGTGGATTGGGAACTCCCACCTCATCCTCCTTACAGCCCTGACCTTGCCTCTTCGTATTTTTATCTGTTTGGTTCGATGAAAGAAGCTTTCTGTGGCAACGAAGAGATAAAGAAAAAAGTAAAAAACTGGCTTCGAGTTCAAGGTAAAGAATTCGTAAAAAGATGGGAGAAGTGGATAGAAGAAGGTGGAAAAATATTTAAAAAAAAAAAAAAAAATGTATTGATTTAATAAACCATTTTTTACATACAGCTATTTGTCTGTTCAATTATTGAATGATCCTCACATATATATTTATTATATAATATAATGTTGACCAACATTTATAAATTGTTGAAAGATATTTTGGGTCATAAAAGAGAATGTGAAAGCCAAAAATATCTGTTATGTGTCGTTCTTCATGTAAAAATGAAAACATTCGATGAAAGCATTAATGTATAAAAGGAAATCATGGGTTCCCATAAATAATGTATTTCTTAAATTTAAATATAAACTTGACTGGGAGGAGAAATTGTTATTGATCAGTAGAGTAATGAAGTGGAAAAACAGTTTTATGAAAAGTTAGCAATAATGTAGAGAAGGAGAGAGATGGTTTCAAATTAGATTTTCATCGGGTAGTGTGCATTAAGGTCAAAAAGGTTGAATGCAAGGAACTTGCCACTTAAGAGGTAATAGTTTGGGTAAATATGACCAAACAGCCATTAAATAAAGTTATACGTTTCCCAACCTTGATGGGGAATGTTGTTAACAAATTTAACAAATGGCCAAAAAATAATTTTAAGTAAAAAGTATTTAATGCAAATCGTGGATCATAGGCTTGCAAAATATTTATATGAACGTGGCCTCTACAATCCGAAATGTTATTTTTAGATATTAATCAGCGAATGAACAGCATAATCAAAAGCAAAAATTTTGTAATAGAACAAATTATTCTTTCTTCCTAGTAACAAAAAAAGATACCCGAAAATTACAGTTTCGGTTAAAATCGTATTTCGAAATATATTTCGTGAATTGTGAATTTTCTGTAAATGTTTCTTGTTTTTTATTTACGTATATCAGAGGAAATGGAATTGGCATTCTAAAAGTGAAGTATTTGGTTCTACAACAATCGATTCTATATTTACAACAATTATATGTAACTTTAACTCTATTAGTTATGTATAATTGCAGAAATAGTCTAGAAGCTAATATATATAAAAAAAACAACTTTATTAGAACAAATCTTTGATGAAAGTGATTTTAGGATTTCTATTGATAAACTGTCAGAGAAAATATCATTCATCACTGTGAAATATCATTTCCTACAAAGCTATTTTCATTTGGAGAAATAAAAGTGCGGAAATGAGGCATCCTTTGTTTGAATATCTCCATCATCATTTATTGTTTAGAAAGTCAGTAGTTCTTCTTATACATTTTGTAAATGTATATATATTTAGAGATTGAGAGAGAAATATTCAAAGCTGGAATGGGTGCCCGAGACATATGGGGATTTGTGGTAATGATACAGCCGACCAACTTGCCAGGAATGGGGCGAATACTCCGTTCTGTAGTCTTGGGGTAACCGAAGTCTCTAAGGGTGTGGCTTCTGAGGGAGCACGATATAATCTGGAGAGCAAGACCAGGAGCTAATACAACAAAAGGATCATGACGAAGCTGGGTAAATACAGTACCAAAGATACTCTCTGCTTAGGAAAAAACAGATTAGTCTGGTGTAAGGCCTTTTCACGGTAGGTTCAAGAAATATCTGCTCAGGTTGGGGTTAATTAATTCGGAAACTGTTGTGTAGAATGTGTCTGGAGGATGAGGAGGAAACGGCCTCGCACCTGTTGTTTCTGTTGTTTGATTGTGTTGCAATCGCTAAATTGCGGTATAAGATCTTTGGCACATTGAGATCAGAAGAGATAATAGCGCAAAAAGAACTGGTTGGAAAAGCCCTCAACCTCATGAGAGTGGTTTCTCATACTAGACCCACAGGGGTAGGTACAATAAGCATCGGTTTGGCTGCAATGAGCCTGGGTTAGAGTACCTCCTTTGGTAAGCTAATCTAATCTAGATGATAGAATCGTATAATATATTAAAATATCACTTAAGAGGTAAACATAACTCCACTCCACCCCAACTCCAAAAAACCCTTAAATGAACTTTCAAATTAAAGTTGTAGCTCAGTAACATTGATATACCAAATTTAAAGAAAATCTTTGGAGTCGTTTTCGAGAAAATCACAGTGAAACTGAAAAATCCATTCAAATGGTACTTCAGGTTGTGGAATTTTTGACTAACTTCCTGTCGGATACAATGGTGATATCCAAACGTAATGTTAAGTTTTATCTTTCTGCGATTTTTTATTTGGCTTTGCTGTTCGCACAGACCACTTTCTAAAACTCAGGGGACCAGAACTGTGAAAATTTGATACGATCACAATACTTCCTCTTATTGGCAGTAAGGGAAAGTAAAAATGATGACAGTCTATTTATAGAAACTTTTGCTCGCGTGAAACTTATTGTTAATCAGTTATTCTTTCGCTCAAAGAACGAGTAATATTCCTTGTTGTTCTGTAATTCCGTTTCACTATATCATTGCCAGTTCTCCATCTTCTCACTGGCCAAAATGTAGAACTGTTATCATTCATTCAAAGAATCTAGACAAAAACAAATAAAAAAAAAGTGATAACCTCACCATCTGTTCAATAAAGGTATTGTTTTCATTTGAAAATTATGGTGGAATAAAGCACAAGACTCATATGATAGTGTGTTTAATAGAACTGGCCTTACACAATGTCTGTACGTCATGGTAGTGTGTTTTAGTATTTTATCTTCTATTTTCAAACATCACTCTATCTATTTATAGAGTTTAGTAAGAGTTACTTACTTTACAACATTCTCCCTCACCCCCTCCCACCACTTAGTATGCCGCCGTATCCCTCAAGTGTGGTTCGTCTTCCTTTCTCTCTAAACATACTGTCAGTGTCAACAATATCGTCTGTACATGTTCATGACAGCATCATCAATTTTATTATACCACTATATTGTTCTGTATATTATAGAGAAAATATTATACTATAATCTAAACTTTACTTTAGCAGATGAAAAACCTTCCTCCTGTTAAATAATTTTAACTCAATATTCCCCTTTTAGTGTTTACACAAGCGTAACTTGACCCAAACATGTACGGTAGTAAAAGATAAAAACTTCTTCACGTTCTACCACAAATAATATTTTGATCTTTTTTTTTTTTTTTTTTACTTTCTGTTTTATTAATATAGAACTAATTTCATATTTCTCCGCCTTTTTATTTGCTGTTAAGAGAGTTAAGAGAAAGTATTTGTTATTATATCAAATTTTTCACTAGAAATACACTTTTGAGGTCCTTCAGTCCGAAAAATGACTTCGTGACTTTTAAAAATTGGTTGTCAGTCTGTCTGTATGTATGATCAGCATTACTCAAAAACCAAAAAGTTCAAACGATATTTCGTTTATGCTCTAGTCGGGTGCCTGCCAGTAAGGTTTTGGTCAGAATCCGGAAGTAATGAATAGAATTCTGACTTTTTTGCGATGTACTTGAAAACGACTCCGAAAATTTAGAAACGAGACGGAAGTATTGTTGGATTGCTCTAATGAACCCTTCTAAGCCTGAGGTAGGCTAAGATTTGTCTGAACTGGTCTCAGGAGTGCATCATTCTGAATACAATTAAGCTTGCTTGGGACAATGTGAAGAAACTGGGCTTGGAAAGCGATAGCAACTGCAAATTCTTTGGGAAAGATTGAGAAGATTATATGATATTTTCGGCTTCCGCGGCAATTTTCAAGAATAACGCCTAAGTTTCCGGGTTGATACTGTGACAGTGGTTTCTTAGAAACTGACATTTCACCCATGCAATATTCCAGCAAATCTTTATTAGTTTTCAAGATGAAAGTAGTGTGAAGAAGCTTACTATAACATCGGTATCTAGTAAACTATTAACGCGGTCTCATTCCGGAGATTTAGGTGTTTTTTTTAAGATGGAGAAGGCTCTGTAATCATCTAGAGAAGTTGTAGTAGCATGGATACCTACCGGGTGTTAGAGGAGGAGATAGTTCCCAGATTCTAAGATTTCTTAGAGCCATATGTGAATGCTTTATGTAATCGAGTTCTCAAGCAGGCACCAATGGAGAAGAATGTGCATTAACCCTCCATAGGTCGCAGTGCACAATTCCTCCCTCTAAAAAAATGAAAATCTGTTTTTTTGTTTTAAAAATCATCAGTTCAACTTCCCTATTTTATGCTTCCCATGCGTTTTGATGAATGAGTTACTTGAAAAATAAATTTATTTTTCAATTTGTCCAGTTTGTACAAATTCTATTTCAAACGATGAAAATCGTTTGATAGAACTGACATTCAGTTTAGTTTTAGTTATAAGAAAAAAGATCGTGTTAAAATAATCAGCTAGAACTATTTTTACTTGTTTTTTTTTTTTTTTCTTGCATTTTGATTTTAATTAAGTTTGCTTTAAATATATCTGTTGAGGTGTGAGGTTTCTTCTGAAGTACTACTGTTATAGTGTAAAGAATCATATAAGTTTTTCATATCGTAAGCATTATTAATGACAGTTATATTACATATAAAGTTAAATTTTGTCGTTTTATTTATTTTAAAGAAAGATGTTGAATATTGCACAACATTTGTTCGTCCTTTTAATGAAATTTCTATAATAATGTGCTAATGAAGTCTGTTCCATATAAGTTCATATGGTATTATATTCTAAAATATAAGCGCTTTTCAAAAGCAATGTATTTATCAAACAATCGAATAATCAAATAATCCTCTTTGAATAAATAGAGGTTCCATTGAAAATTAATTATTTCTACATAAAGTAGTAAAATTTAATTTATTATTTGCGATTGAGCGCATATATATATTAAAGCAAATGGAAGGTAGAAATCAGATGTTTTTTTTTTATCTTATTTTTACTTATCATTTATCAAAGAATTATGTTGATAAATCAAGATTTTTCATTTTCATTTCATTTCATTCAACATTGGAAGATATTTGATTATGAAAATTAATTTTAATGATTAACCCGCTCTTCCATTATCGGTTTTTCAAATTTATCTCAGCTTCATTAGATTCTTCAGACTGTCTTCAATAGTTATTTAACTTTAAAAAAAAAAAAAAAGGAAACAGCACATTGAGTGAGCGTCCCTAGGGTGTTGCCCATACCCGCCCGCGAACTAACTCCCAACCAGACCCAAGCCTCTTTCTCAGGGTGTGACAACCCAGACAAGGAAAGTATAAACCCATCCTACTGGTCCTTCCAGTATTAAATATTCCTGGGGGAACAAGGATCCTAAACCTATAACTAACTTATCGAACACACATAACCACATAAATTAAAATATATATATATATATATATATACCCGTGCAAGCTCTTATTGACTCAACCATATACACCACTATACCTTCCCTCCCCCTCACCCCCGTACAATACAATCGTTATTTAACTTTCTATTATTTTTGTTTTCATTTTCTTCCAAGCTAAATTAATAATTTCTATTTAACACTGTTTATAAGTGCTCACTGTATAAGTGAGCCAAGTTTTTCTTACTCTGTTTTCAC
Source organism: Triatoma infestans (assembly GCA_011037195.1). Lineage (NCBI taxonomy): Eukaryota > Metazoa > Arthropoda > Insecta > Hemiptera > Reduviidae > Triatoma > Triatoma infestans. The sequence continues at coordinate 14,312 of JAAEAF010012937.1, forward strand.
CATATGACCTAAGGGTTTCACATAGATAAGAAACAAAAAATCTTGTAATGAAGAAAAAAACACTCCTGCAATTATACTAGTTTTGATTTATAAATTATTATTATTTTTAATATTATACAACATAAAAAAATCATATGAACCAACCCACTTGTAACGTTGGAAATTTAATAAAAAATTTCTTGATTAAATTATATTAATTATAGAAAGAGAAACTCGTTTGAGTTTTTTCCCATCAGAGTTTTGTTTATTTTATTTTTTTATTTACAGTACCGAGTATCAATGATCCAACTTCATAATAAATCCCGTGTGGAGGTTGAATGTCACGTAATAAATTAAGAATAATTTAATAATTTAATTAACAAGTAATCCTCAATATAAAAAAATAATTTAAAAAAATTGAATATTTTAATAATATTATACAACAATATAATAATAAATACGCCGAGAAGAAGAGAAAACACTTTATTGTCAATACAACACAATAGTGTGGCTAATTTACTGAAATTACAATTGGTAAAATTGAAATAGGAATATAAATAGAAATTACGTGTATTTTAGTTATTAGCGTGTATTGTTTACTTTTCATTTTCTGGCATATCCACCTGGACTTAAATAATAAATGTCCTCACATAAATGTTATTTTATTTGTTTTTAATTTTAGAAATCCAAAAAAATAATGTTTACTGATAATATTTCCTTTAATTTTTTTTTTTTATCAAAACTTTGTGGATTAAAAGATTAATGGTTTTCTTTTAAATAATTTAGAGCAGGTGTTTTTTTTTTGCTTTTTTTAATGGATTACATATTTCTGTTACTCTTAGTATTATAAGAGGGGGAGTATTGAGATTGTGTCAAATTTTGGAAGAGTTTTCCTCTCTCGCTGTGACTGTCTGTCTGTATGTGTGTGCAAACAAAATATTTTCGAAAAGAAAATTGGGAAAAACACTCATGTTTTCTGGTTGAGGGAGCAACAGAGTGGTTTGCTATGTACCGTCGTTTGTCCATATTGCAATGCCCTTCTTCAAGGCCTTGTCATCTTGAATGCTAATGATGCACTCTGTATATAGACAAGGACCGACTCTATTTCCCTAACGCCGGAAATTGTTTTTTGTTACAAAAAAAAGTTTTTAGCCAATGGTCCGGTCTGCAAGTATATATTTGTGAGTGTTTGAACGAACTATCTAAAAACTAAAAATATTGCAGCAAGCACAAAGTTTTTATTCTTCCGTTAAATTACTACCATTGGAACTAATATGAAGGTCAAAACCATCACCAGCAAGTGCGATTGTTTTACTGGGTAGTATTTTTTTGTTTATTTCGCGAAAAATCGTGAAAATGCTCCAAAGATTTTCAGAATGTTATATATTCTGAAATCTATGACTACATTAACACTGAACTTTCATTCCAAATAGTAGTAACATTCTCAGGTGAGTTAATTATATTCAGATGTCTCAAGAACGAAATAATATTATTCCCCCATCATCCTTTATTTAAAAAAATAAATACTACAGTTTTAAGGAATAAACAAATAAATACATTTGGAGTCAGTGTCTTGTATATACAGTAAGCATGGATTTCGAAAAAATTGGCATCAATTTCCATTTAAAATGTACTTCTCACGCTCCTCTTCAAAATTCAGATATTTCCATTCCTTATATTATACCTCAGTGGTCGTAGCGTTTTCCAGTATAATATGAGTGCCATGGGAGGAAATTTTAAAATCTAGAAACATTGGAAAAATCAGTCAGTGCATTCGCACCCCTGGTTATGAGCCGTACACCTAGGGTAATGTCATTTAAAGTATAACCTGTGTATGAGAGAATCAGAACTAAGATTAAAAGTTACTATTTTACATTTATTAGCGTTGAGTTTCATTTTATTAGAAGCGCACCTTTCAACAAAACAATTCAATGAATCAAACATGGAAAAAATTAGTTGGCTAGGACCAAAGAAGAAATTTTTAATTGGTCCCAGCTAACTAATTTTTTGCTTGTTTAATTAACAACGGCCAAACATAACTATTGTTTATATTAATTCAATGAATGTTTGCCTTAACACCCGAAATACCATGTTTAAAGGTCCCTTGTGTATAAAAACAAATCTGGTTGGAAACACTCATATAACTTTGACTTACTCTAAATTAATACAATTTAATCAAGAAATTTCCTTTAAAATTGCAATGCGTTATGCTGTTTAGTTGGGCTGGCCATAAAAATGATGCTGGAGATTTTACTTGTATACCTGAGCGGCCTGATGTGGAGTGGTCTACTAGGAGTAAGAGAAAGTAAAAATTTGGCTATTAGTTTGTATGGACGTATCTGTGTGTTTTTATTGTGGGTATATATATATATTTCGGTCAAAAATTCTTCAACCGGAAGTATTACTTTACTGAAATGGTTTTTCGCAATTTTCACGACCAAGGCTTTTTTTAAACGATTATTATTATTATTATTATAACTTTGAATACACAGAATTCAGGGTTATCACTTTTACTGAAAGATTTTTATTAGGAAAATTGAGTTTTGGAGTGAAATTTGGAAGAGTGTAATTAATAATAAGTTGTTCACTTTTTAATTGTCATTTCAAGTTTTGTTGAGAATTCATAGGGGTGCTGCTTGGTTCGTTATACTGATGACCTACATCTAAATACCCCCTAAATCCGGAGATATACAAATTGTAAAATACACCTAGATTTAAATATAAAGTAAAAGAAGAAAATTGGTCAATAATTAGAGTTATGTGCAATAAGAGATTGGTCTCTGAGTTTTATTATATTTTTTTTTTCATTTAGTAATTTATGTACTTTAATTATAAGCATTTATACTATTAATATATTTGCCTAAGTTTACGAGTTAACTGGAATGCCATCGGGAACTTTTTAGTTTTACCACCCACTTCATCTGATCAACAACCTCACATAATGATTCTGCTAGTAAGACTGATGTATGTTCCTTTTCTCTCGAGGTATGTTCTTCTTGTTCAAATGGAGTTTTACGCACTCATATTGAACACATTCTTACATCATAAAACTCCCTTCATTTTTAAACTTGACTCAAGGCGAATGTCTAACAATCATGATTGGAATACAGTTTTGCGTTCTGCACTTTCTTATCCATTATCTCGGCCTTTTCTATTTTTATAAACCTGCCACATACATTAGTTATTTTAATTTTATAACTAACATTAAAATGATACAAACAGAAATCACTTATAAAATATTTTGACCAAAATCCAACAAATTAAAAGAAATGTCTAAATAAAATATAATTGCCAAAGATATATTATATATATATATATATATATAAGTAATATAACTGAAGATGTAATATCTACAATATTATTTGTGCGATATTAGTTTGCATTTAATATTAATTAATCAGTAAGGCAATTTATGTATGTATTAGAGGGTTAAGCTAAACTATACTGTATTCAGTATAAATTGTTTAAAATTATTATCGATCCAAAGTTTATAATACAAGAGGCTGTTTAATCTACCAGCTGTTTAATGCAACAATCAAAAGCCGTCATGTAGATTGAATGTTATGGGCGGGCCGCTTTGACGCTATTCAAATATGTCCATCACCTAGAGATAATTAAATCTTTAGTTTATTATCATTCTCAGATGTAATAATGATAAGGTTCACTTAAGCAATTTCTATAAATTTGTCGTTTATTGATTTATTTTTTTTTATATTTATTTTACTTTTAATGATTGTCTGAGTTTATACCGGAAATATGTTTTTAGTGATCATTATAATTAAGAACAGATTTGTTTAGTAGTAGATCTGGATATGAAAGGTTTAATTCAGGAAGAAGGAAGTTTAAATTTGATATTCTTTTTCAGTATAAATATGTGACATTAACCAGGTTAAGATGGAAAAACAAAAACGGAAATAGCAAATTTATCGCACTTTTCCCAAAAACATGTCAATATGTCGAAGAATTTATTTTAAAGGTGTTCTGGTAAAATTCTTAAGCAAAGAAACAAAATGATGATCGTGAGGGACCGATGAAAAAACCTTTCAGCTTTAAAAAAAAGATTATTTTTCTCGCCTTTTCTAACAAACTTTCTCTATAACTGTCAAGGAGAGGTTGACGAATTAAATCTTTAAAAAAATTTGGGTCCGAAAAGTGTTTTCTTTGTTCGTTATCTCAATAGAATGACCGTTTGTCAAAATTCTTCAAAACTTTTTGAATAAGGCCGTTTTTTTATATATATATATATATAATTATTTTCATTTTATTAAGCCAGGGGGAAAGTAGACTAATCATTTCTTCAGGGAGCTTGGAGACCCTGCGATACCTCAATCTAACACATGAACAACACATACACTGATATCTCTTCATTAACACCCTACAGAAGGCCTGTGGAAGTAGTTGATGTGCTGCGCATTTGGATTTAGCGAAACCTCATACAAAAACCCTTGTTCACCATAACAATGTACTTATTGTAACACATTGTATAGATGACAATGTTATAGCCACAAACACTAACAAGGGAACCACAATATATCAATTAGGTCGCAATAGAATTGGCTTTGTATCCATTTCCACTACAAACCTAATATTTAAGTAGATCTAGAGAACGGAATATCGGAATATCAGGTTTGTTCTTTCTGCTGTTTCCTTTTGATTTTGTAGATATTTTGTAAACTATTCGGTAAAAACATTTTCAATTTATTTTACTCTTAGTATTGTGATAGTAAGAGAATTTATTTTACTCTTGGGAGTAAGCATTGCGGTCGTATCAATTTTTCGAAACGGAGTTTTCCTTGGAAGTAAATATTTTGAGGTTCCCTAAATATAAAAAAAATTATTTTAGGTCTGTATGTGTGTTTGAAGAAATATCTCAAAAACGATAAATCGCAGGAAGCTCAAACTCGTTATTCCATTTAGATATTATCACCATATCTGATTCAAAGGTTTTGAACAAAATCTATCAACCGGAAATAGGTTGGGATTTTCTCTATTTTTTGCTCCGTTTTTTGCTATTTTCTTTAATCTTTGTATCAGATACGAAATTGGTGAACATTGTATAATGAATAGAAACAAACAAACTGCAAGGAATTTACAGTTAAATAGAAATTAGGTAGCGAGAGAAATATAAAGAGACAGACTGGCTGAGTAATACGAAGGGTCAGAGACATTTTCCGTGGTTGCCTGCTTGTGGTCATCAACCGGTTTCAGGCGTTCGCCCATCTTCAGGATGCATTTTTCAGACAGTGTGACAACACAGACTTGCACAGAACAAATTCAGTTTACATTGAGTGTGTAGATTGTTGTAGGGGATTATTGCACTGCGACCTGAAAGATCTATTGTGCCCCCCCCCCCCGGAGCCTTCTCCAATGCATCTCCCGGACAATGTTCTCTCCTTACAGACCAATACTGCCCATCACCGGACAGTGAGTTGTAGAGGCTCCTAGGAAGAGAAAATTTAAGGCCAGCATGCTGGATTCGTATCCGGGACCTCCGCGTTGCTAGCCCAGAGCTCAACCATTGAGCTAATCCCTTCCTTCTCTCTTGGCTTTCGCCAATTAACTAGGGACGGAGACCCTAGTTTGTGTAGTGTTTGTCCTTGTCTGTAAAGTGTAGAGTGTACGTAGTTTAAGTGTATTGTGTACTGTTCTGATGAAGTGCATGGAGTACTGAGCTGTGGTAACCCGTAGACTCGCTGTTTCCCCCTCTGTGTGTTAACTGAATTTGCTCTGTGCAAGTCTGTGTTGTCACAGTGTCTGAAAAACGCATCCTCAAGATAGGCGAACGCCCGAAACGGTCGATGACAACAAAATGAAGCAGGCTACCACGGAAAATATCTCTGATGCTTTCCAGATCTGCGGAACCAACCACCACAACTAATAAGAAGAAAATAGATAGGTTGCTGGCTGGGGCTGGTTGTATTCTAATTGTCGTAATACTTGTCCTGAACTCTACGGCTGTCGCTCTATGTATTTGAAGCGAACTCTCCCTTCGTAGTCTAGCCTAGATGGGGAGTAACTGACTTTTGATTCATTAAGTGTCTGCTTCTCCGCTCTTCGGATCCTATGAATCCTCAATGATTTGGATCCCATTACAACTATATACATAAATAAATACCTGTAAGTTTTATTTTAAACTTTTTTCCCGAAAAAATTGATTTTTGGGGCGCTCTAAGGGACCGGAAACGGTTAGTTTCCCTCTAAAGTACGACTTTTTGGGGTGTTATGCTTTCCTTTGAAGTAGCACTTCAGTAGAATGTATGGTTCTACCACCTATATAATATTAATATATTAGAAAATTCCTAGAATTCCAAATTGAAGGCAATCCAGAAGACGTAACAAGAAGCGTGACTTTACAAAATAGGTTTACCGTTTTAGGGGGGCGATTTTTCGAAAATGACTTTAATGATTTTTTTTTAAGATTGAAATTGTAAGTGCACAGTAATGACCACCTAGCAATTTTATTAAAAACATTTTTTCCAAAAAAGAAAAAATGGAATTATTAAGTCGTTGTCGTTAAATTTTAAATGTTGTACACGGGGTTGGTTTGGCGCGCACCCTTCTGGATTACTATGTAATCACTTCTCTGTTCTGCCTAGTTTGGTAGGTTTGTATATTACCCTCCTCAATATTTGTATGAAACCTCTCAATATTTGTTTTGTTAAATGTGTGAAATTTGAAGTTTAAATAATATTTGTCATTTTATATAATATTAGCAGGAGTAAGAGAAAGTGGTGTGAGTGTTTCATGCCTTATTTTGTTCATACTTTGAGAACCTTCCGGTCAAAACATTATTACAATTTTTAAAATTTCAAGAAATCGTAAAATTTTCTCTTACAACAGTATGATAAAGTAAAAAGCCGCTCCCATGAGTTTTATAACAGTTTAAAAACCCTTACCACTTGTCCACTTTATAAAGGATAAGGTCAGACTAGTATGATGACAATAGCCTGGCTTGTGATAACTTTCACAATAATAAAAAAAAAAAAAAAAAGTAAAGGAAACCATGATAATAAAGTTGGGTGGCGAATGGAAAAATGTTATAACTGTAACACTAGTATAACCTACAGTATGGTGCTCAACATATAGGAAGGTTAGGGTCTCCCATTTATGGTATAATGGCTTTAAAAGGACTAGAACATTCTTGTTCTTCTTCATCTTCTCCGTACGTTAGTGCGTGGGGGTGGTTTGGGGGGCGGGGGCAGTAACGAATCATAGTGTACAGCTTTACACTTTGTGCGCATGTATGTGTATTTCCAATGCCAACTTTCCTCTCTTTCACACGCACACACAAACACACACATTTCCCTTTTCACCACCCTCCATCTGTATATATAATCTACATTCCCAACCTTTAAGTGAAAGATCCGTTCTGCTTTTAGCCAGTCCCAGACCATGGCAACAAGATGAGGAAGCTTTTTGAGGTTAACTAAAGTATCAACCCCCAACCAGCAGGTTCACGGTCAAGAGCCATCAAGTAAAACCATTCGGCATGTCTTAAACCTTTCCATTTCTCCATGTTACATATATGTATCCAGTTATTTACAGTTTATACACATAACATGATAATAGCACTGACTTGTTCACTGATATCATTCTATAGTAGAAAATCTGTAGATAAAGCCTTTTGTTTGAGTTTATCAACATAGAACTTATGTGAACAATGATTATGGTCCAGTTTTATTGTGGTTGGAAGGCGATAGTGAATCTGTTTTCATCGCTGAAACTGTTCTCGTTCATAAATTACATTTATTTCTATACTCTATCTTACTGTTGTAAGTGGTAGTTATCGCGCGCGATGGCTCTAATTTTTTTTAAAAATTAGGTTTTCATCAAAAATCCTGACTACGGATTTTCATCGAAACCTGAATACGAAAAAAAATCTTATTATGAAACACTCAAACGACATTCTCTTATT
>JAAEAF010012938.1:0-15458 GCA_011037195.1 Triatoma infestans
TGAACAGCTTGGCTCATAAACGAAAAGTCGCACAAAGTTCAAAATTTTGATATTCCATTTGGGTATCACGACAGTAAGTTATCTGTCAACATTACTCAACCGGAAGTACTACTTTACAGAGTGGTTTTCACACTTTTTTTGCAATTTGCTCAAAAATGGCGTTTAAAGATTTTCTTTAAACTACATTATATCAACTACAATTTTTACGAAGGAGCTACAATTTTGATTTGAAACTTTTCTCCGGGAAAATGCATTTACCGGGCACTTTTGGTGGAGAGGTGGGGTTAGATTTTTCCTTTAAAATGCTATTTCAGTTTATTATACAATTCTATTAGCTAAATAATATTAATTAGAATTAAATAAATTTTTCAAATTCCGAGATTGAAAAATAATCAGATAACCAGAATGCGCTTTCTCCTAAAAAGTATTTTTCAGTGTTCTGCTATTTTCTATAAAACGGTTCCAACGATTTTCTTTAAACTAAGAATGTGAACTAAACATATAAAGAGCTACAACATTTATTTGAAATATTTGGCCGGGTAAACTTGATTAAGGTGACTTTTATGGGAGGTAGTAGGGTTATGTTTGCCTCAAGTGCTATCTTAGTTGATTATACAATTCTACCATCTAAACAAAATTAATAGAAATGAATATATTGCCAATGTTCCGAGTTTCAAGAAAATTGGAAAACCGAAAGTGCGTTTTTACGGACTTTTTTTTTTTCAAGGTTTTCCCATTAAAAAAAAAAAACCATGAGTTTATTTTAAATTTGGTATACTAGATATAAAATTTGTCAACTATAATTTTGTAAACTGGAGTGAGAGAAAGTTACAAAATAACTTCCTGTGAGTGTTTCACGCAAGATTTTGTTCAGTAATTAATTAATTAACTTTTTCTGTCAAATCAATCTTTCTACTTATGTAGTTTATATAATACATCTTAAAAGGGAAGAATAATTATTTATTATGAATAAGGTTTGATATAAATTTAAGGCGCGTCAACATACATGGTCATTGACGCCCGGAGCCTTCTCAGTGCACTGCCGCAGACCGGGGACAGTGAGCTGTAGAAGATACTAGGAAGAAAAAAATCTAAGGGTAGCACAGCTGGACTCGAACCCGGGTTCTCCCGAGTCCAGTATGCTAAGCACTTAAGTTATTCTCCTCGCTAACGGGAAAAGTTAACTATTTTGATTTTTAAAAATTTCATTATAAAATTCGCTGCCCATAGTTCTAGCTTTGTAACAAAACTTCTGTATTCATTTTGCTATTGTCTATTTATGTAAAATCTGGTACAAACTTCTCTGTTTAAAGATGTAATATCTTTAAAGATAAATACGTATATTATTCTCGTATAAACCTATTACTTTTATTTGCAACACTTCATCAGAAAAAACGGATTTTTGGATGTATGCAGTTGAGGAGTACGATTCTTCTATAATTCCAATAAAAACAATTACATTTCCACCACCAGGGAGCTAAACTCTCAGTTTCAAATTTCAAGAAAGGGAAGAGAATAGCTAAGTGGTTAGCGTGCTGGACTCCCACATTATGACCCCAAGTCCGAGTCCAGCGTGCTTCCCTTAGATTTTTCTTTCTGGGAGCCTCTACAGCTCACTGTAGATGGACAGTGTTGCCTGTAATGAGAGAACATTGTCCGGAGGCCGGCAGTACACTGAGAAGGCTCCGTGCGCCAATGACCATAGATGTTGACGCGCCTTAAATTGAAAAAATTAAAAATAAAAATCTGAAGACAACGAAAGTTATGTGAATAACCACGGTAGATTATATTATTTACTTTATAAAGAGGAGCTTGTGTCCGCTTCATTGTGAAAATAGTTAAGGAAATTATTACTTTCTACAATTGATTACGTTTATGAAGTTTATGAAGTATAGTTATTAGAAAACAAGTTTATAAAATAATAAATAAATAAAATAAATTACAATACATTAATTTTATAATTTTGACAAACACTTTTGGGCGATCTGCACTTATACTAAAATGAAATTTCAAAAAATTGAACACAGTATCGGAAAAGAAATCACCTTATCATTTAATATTAAATAATTTATATACTTATATAATAAACAAAAATGCAAATTATCGAACCATTGATTATAAAATTTCACATTTGCAAAGGTGAATTCTACTAAATATGCAAAATATTTCGTAAATCTTCATTCTTCTCCTTATACTTAATCATGATTTCTATATTTATCCATTGGCAACATATCTACATATTCTACCCAGTTTATTTATGAGGGATTATATAATAATAAATAACTGTTTGAAATTTTTTTATTACCAGTAGAATGCATATTTGTTTGGTGTTTACGGTTCACAATTATACACAAGTTTGTTAAGCAATTGGATACTTTATTAAGGCTACTTAAGTCATGATTATGCAATGATTGGGACACTTACTAGTTAACAGATTGGGAAATTTGGTTACAAAAAAAAAATAAATAAATAAAATGAAGATTTATTCTAAAAAGTGAGCCAGTAGAAATAAAATGCTATTTTTATGAGATATAAATTAATTAATTTTGTTCTTTTTTTGGCTTTGAATTATTATGATATTGTCTGAAAAAAATTATTATTTTTATTGTTATAGTTTCACTTTGAGGATAAAAAAATAAGCTAATAAAGATAAACTAGCTTAAAGTGAAACTGATTTTAATAAAGAATCCTGTAGATTATAATAGCCATTTTATAAAACTTCCAGTGTTTTTAAAAGTAAAATGAAGTAAGTTTATGCATAATTAATTTATATATATATAAAAAAAAAAAAAAAAACTCTTTCAAATAATTGGTAGATATAATAATAGTGGCAGGCGAGGATCCTCATTAAATGCAATAAAAGATCTAGATAGTTTTTTTACTCTAACATTATGACTTTTAACTACGATGAGAGAAAATAGTGATAATGAAATGAGGTTTAGTAAAAATCATTCTTATTTATTTGATTGTTTCTTCAAATTAATTAACAAATTTTCTGAAAATTCAAGAGTCCAACATTCAAGAAATTCAAAAAATTTTATCATTTGTACTATGGTATTTTTCTACAAATATGTCTATGCTGGCATGAAAAAAGTGAAATTTTTCATGAATCTATAAGAAACTAGCCACTACTTTATTATAAATCTCCTTTTTTTCATGTTAATAATCTTCCAAATACTGTGACGACAAAAAAAGTAAACTTTCTATTTAGTAGAAATTTAATTCACAAAAAAAGTTGCATTTTTAATTAATAATCAGAAGAAATTTAAAAGATCTTTAACAAAAGGGAGGCGAATTTCATATATATATATATATATATTTTTTTTTTAATTTAAGGCGTGTCAGTATCTATGGTCTTGGCGGCCGGTGCTTTTTCAGTGCACTACCGGCCTCCGGACAGCGATCATTCGATACAGACAACACTGTCCATCAGCGGACAATGAGATGTAGAGGCTCCTAGGAAGAAAAAATCTAAGGGTAGCAACACTGGACTCGAACCCCGGTCCTTCGTGTGGGAGTCCACTACGCTAACCACTTCGCTAATTCATCCCCTCATTGAATTTCTTATTCTTTTAAATTAGATTTCTTTGCTATTTTTTTTTTTTTAATAAATAGTGTAGTGATTTTTATAACACCATTAAAGAATCCTATTATAACAGTTAATAATATACAGTTCATTTCACTGATTATGTTTAAAGATCTTACTTACCATATCATCATAGTGTGGAATATCTAGCAATTAAATATTACAATTATGAATATTTACTGTTATTGCACTCAAATCACACTTGAATTAAGAAAAGGATAATCTAAAAGGTTTTGGAGGGAATTGAATTTAAAGTGATTTAGATTTTCAACATTTCAAATCAGTAAATTTTCATAATTATTATGTCCAAGGAGAAGACTAGATTCCAACTTTTGGATTTAGAAAAATCTTGAAAACATTATTAGAATAATGTCCTTTGCTTTACAAAAATTCTTCACTTATATAGAACGTTTCGGGCCTAATGAGGCCATTCTTCAGCTGTTTATAATTTTGCAATAATTTTACTAAGAGCACAAAAGTAATATTATTTTGTACACAATGACAATGTATCTAACTTTTTTTTTTATAATTATTTTTAATGATTTTTACAACATGCAATAAGTAAAACAGATGACATCTGAGTATTGTGTGTGTTGGCTGAAGGCTGTATGCACTCATGACCTGATGTACATGAACGATTGCCATCCAGCGATGGCAGTTGTAATGACATGGCACAGTCTCAACACTGTTGGCCGCCGACAGCCGCGGTCAACCAAACAAACAACAAAGCCTATTCATCAATTCTCACATCAAAAGGCAGGCACCGCGATAAGTATGGCCACTAAATAAGGGCAGCAAACTACGAAGGTCGCACAAGGCCGCACACTAAGACAGATGTTTTGGTGTGAGTGTGAACAACAATATATATAAACTCTATGATATACGACGAGAGGATTATTATATCATCTACGACCAAACTATATACGAGCGGCAATTCACAGTTATATTCAACTTATCATTCTCGTAATTGTGCACTTTAGTTCGTTATTTTAACCATTCTAAATTATCAGCTATATATCTTCTATTTATTATTAAGTATTTCATTATAGTTATTAGTTACCATTTATCACGTTTAAATTATTGTTAAAATACAGTTTATTTTTATATATAAAAAAAAGTTTAATAATTCGAGCACTAACTTCCAAATCTCTCAAAACTAACTTCCGCCCTCTTCAAGGCATCTGCTACTCCAGGAATCACACATCAAACGATTCCATTACATCTAATATCTGATTCCATTACACAGTCGTAATAAACCATTAAGGTTGTAGTCTCATGACTGTCGTGCAAAACAGCTGATTACATAAGCAGATGATCGAGAGGCCATCGACGCTTTAGTCGCCGTGATTGGGTTAGAGGGGAGAGTTGTGATTGAGAGCGCTTGGATTAGTGGATTTGAATGTGAGAGGATAATTGGGAATGGAACTTTAGACAAAGGGACTTTTAAACGAAGGGAATTTTAAGGTCGTTGAGGATGGTGTGATTTAGAAACATGAAAGGGAGCATTGACTATGGTGCGTAGGATTTTGGACTGTAGGAATTGAATGCGGTAAAGGTTTGAAAGCGTGGCTGGTCCATACAGTTCGATTCCGTAAGTCCAAACAGGGGTAAATAATGAATAATATAGTTATCGTTTGTTATGTAATGTAAATTTCGAAAGTTTGTCTAGAAGTTTTATTTAGTATTTTGTATATGTTATTCAGTTCAGTTCTTTTTAGTCGAGTATGGGATTCCAGGATAGTCGTTTACCAAGATAAAACGATTGATACCAAGGTAAAACGATTTTTTGTGACGGGAGGTAAAGAAATATGTATGGTTGAAATATATAGCAAGAAGGGTTTTTCGTTTTAATGTGAAGACTATGTAATTAGATTTGAGTTGATTCACCTTGATTCTCCACTTTCGGAGCCAGGGCTCGAGGATGTTGTTATCTTAGTTGATTATACAATTCTACCATCTAAACGGAATAAATAGATTGCCGAAATGCCGAATTTCAAGAAAATTAATAAACCGGAAGTGCATTTTTACTGAACAGTTTCTTTTTTTTTTTTTAATTTTCACGATTTTCTCCATAAAGACACCGATGAATTTAATTAAATTTTGTTTTACTATCATAAAATTTTTTCATTTACAATTTTTGAAAACTGGAGTAAGAGAAAGTTGTGTGTGAGTGAGTGTTTAAAAACCAGATTTTTGTAAATAATTTTCCTATAGAGGAAAAATATCTTTACTATAGAAGTTAGAACAGATATAGTCAATGATCATTCTACAATTCTAGTGGGGATATTTTATACATTAATAAATAATATTTCTAATAAATATGAATATTAATAAATATGGAAAAATAAAAAAAATAATTATTTTAATTAAACATTATATAAGACTGTGTGTCCTGGTTCTAATTACCAACAATAAATAGTGCACGATTTTTTTATTTCAAACCTCTGTTATACAATTTTATATAAATTTGGGACATTGTAAATTATGTGAAAAAAAAAAAATAGAAACGTGAATCTGAAAACATTCCAGTTCCTACAACAATGTTCAATATTATTTATTGCTCAATGGTAGATGTATTCTTCTTGTGAATGAAGAAGTATGACATCTTCATTTTGATAAATGTGATAAATAATAAATGATAAAAATCTTATTTATTAATAATAATAATTATTAATATTTTTCTATAAATTCTTTTGACCATAAAAACTTTCAGAGAGTTGTGTAAATTTTGTTTCCTTAGGAAATGAAATAAAGAATACAAGTTGTTTAAATAAATAATGAAATAATAATAACCATAAACTCATTAAAAAGAAATTTACGTGATGCCCTTTATGATATAAATAAGCAAGTAGCAAGAGAATCTCTTGTTCATTGTAAGTTGGCAGTAGCCCGGCGCTCGGCCGACAATGGTTTGTGTATGTCTCAATTTCCTCAAACACATCTAAACACGAAATCATAATAAAAAATCTTTTTATGTATACAGTTCTTTTAGGATATGCTTTACTGATTATCAGTATTCTCCAGGTTGTTTATCTAAATATTCTGATTGTACAATAAAAAAAAAAATATATAAAACATTATGACCTACTTAAGTAATAAAAAAGTTATGTCATATTTTTTATTTATTTATTTATTTTACATTTCAATTTCTTTATTTCCTTTACAATTTTTATGTATAATGTGCGGAAGAATCTACGAAAATGGAATTAATATTTTTTCTGTACAGACTAGATAAATCACACTAGACTGTGAGCCCATCTTATTCAGGGCTCCTTCAGTCTACAAGGAAAATAATTGACATAATATGCAGCCTAGAGTAACGCAGCCACTAGTGCCATCTAGGGGAAGAAGCAGGCACCTCAAGCTCTCCTCGTGGCTGCTGGGAAGCGCCAGCGTGGCGCCTCTAGATTCTTCTACAACGGCCTCCCAAGGTCTACCGCGACCTAGATATTCGAGAAACTTCCAGAACCTTCTCCAGTGGTATAAATAGGAGTAGAACAACTAGACTCTGGTTCGAGGGCATTGAAGGAACATTAGAGAAAACTGAACTGAGTGTGTAAAACTGAATTTACTCTGTGCAAGTCTGTGTTGTCACACTGTCTGAAAAACGCATCCTGAAGAAGGGCGAACGCCCGAAACCGGTCGATGACCACAAAATGAAGAGTATGAAAAACTGAATTTGCTCTGTGCAAGTCTGTGTTGTCACACTGTCTGAAAAACGCAACCTGAAGATGGGCGAACGCCCGAAACCGAAAATGAAGCAGGCTACCACGAAAAATGTCTCTGATTAGAGAAACCGTTTGTGGGCCTAGGACAGTTAGTTATTCGGAATCAATCAGCAAAATTCCCAGCATCCTCCCGATAGAAATCCACTCAATATGAACATAATATGTCCATTTCAACTTTGCGAGAAATTAGCGGAATCATGTTGTTGTGATCGTATACGATAATTATATTGTCATCAAAGCACTGAATTGTAAGTTCAAAAATTGTTTGAGAATGCTTCAATAAACTGAATGATTTGGGCAAAAATAAGACAGCCTCTTTTGGGAATTGGGATATGCTGGGTTAGAAGGTAATATACAACAATCCATTTCATGGGGAAGGATTTAGCGGAATAAGCGCTGAACTTTCGAGGATGAGCTTGAAAATGATTAGGAAGCTAACAAAGCTAGTTCCGGAGAATCCTGCTAGGACAGAGGCAGGTTGACATTCATTTAGACATTTATGTTCAGAAAAAATCTGAGGTATGCCACAATCCGAATATAAATAGTGCAACTTTTTCAAACTAGCTATTGCAAATAGTTGCTAATTGGGTTCGGTTTACATAAAACACATTAACAACACCAATTTATTGTTCAACACAATAAATTACAAATAAAGCACTTAAATACCCTGTATAAACCAACAAAAGTTCTCTCACTTTACATTTTCTTCACTTTTAACAAGCGTGCACTCCATTTGTAACGAGACTCTGCCTCTAGAGCTGTTCTTCTCCTATTTATACCACTGGAGAAGGTTCTGGAAGTTCCTCGAATATTTAGGTCGCGGTAGACCATGGGAGATTGTTGTAGAAGAATCTAGAGGCGCGACGCTAGCGCTTCCCAGCAGCCATGAGGAGAGCTTGAGGTGCCTGCTTCTTCCCCTAGATGGCACTACTGGCTGCGTTACACTAGGCTGCATATTATGTTAATTACTTTCCTTGTAGACTGAAGGAGCCCTGAATAAGATGGGCTCAAAACGCCATACGTGTGCATTCTATTGTGAAATGGAGGTGACTCCAATAAATTTTCTGAAGGACTGCTATCATCCAGAGAAGTTTTATAAGCCTAAGTACACACAAGGTTTTAAAGGAGAAGATAACCTTTCTAAATCTCCCTGGTTATGAAATTCCAAGGAGATATAGACCCAGAAAGGGTACTTTAAGTAGTGAGTGACATCACTCAGACAAAAGATCTTTCAGGTGGCAGAGCTTATATTCTCCGAAACAACTATGATAGTGGATGTAGATCAGAAACCGGTCAGAAGTAAGAAAAAGGAGCATGTTATAAAATTATCTCAGATCCTGTCCAGTATTCAGCTCATACAACTTTTTACTTTTTTAACAGTGATTTCTTTTGCAAGAACTGGGAAATGGAAGTTGATAAACTTTGAATACTAGCGAACAATTCTAAACTTCCAATAACCATTGTCGCATATTTCTAAACATTTAGTTTATGCTAATTGTAAAAATCCCTTTATAAAGAGAAATTTACAATTTTTAATATAATTTCATAAATTATAAAAAAAAATCTGGAATAAAATATATACATATTTATGTAATTTGCTAATATTGTGATGAAATGGATTTTAATTCCATTTTTTTACATTTTTCGAAATATCCTAATTATAATGTTCTCCATCTATGTCAGCAACAATGCGTTCTAATTATAGTTAATCATCACAGGTACTAAGAACCCCAGACGTAAAGTATGTTACTAATCTATGTGCAGGACGCGAAATTGAGACAATTCAGAAATATTAGTTTTAAAAGATCATTTAACAATTTTTTTTTTAATACAATTAAGACAAAACGGATGTAGGATGAATTAAATAATGTTACATTTTTGTGGAAAGTCAAATTTAATCGTCTTATTTTTTTTTGTTTACAAAATTATCAAAGAAATAAATTGCCAGATCTTTTTGCGATTAATTCATCATAAAAGATAAAATCGGAACTTGAAAAATTCGTGTACCAGTTTATCAGTCTCTGAAGTAAATTTTGGTTTTCTAGTTGATTTCGGTTTTCTGTCCGCTTAATACCCGGGATTGTTATGTTAAACTAGCAATCAAATTTTTATTTATTACTAATTCAGCACAGCAAATATGCCTGTATGCCTTAATTTTATTTTGTTTATTTATTTATTTATTTATTTTCAGTTATTGTGAAATAATATTTTGTTGATTCTGTTAGAAGTTATGTACAGTGAAATACGTTTAACTCGAAAACGCTTAACATGAAAAATCGGTTAACACGAAATCATACTGTGGTGCCCACAAAATACTATGTAATTTCATATATTTCTTTCTTTTAAGACGAAACAAATATCCCTTAACACGAAAAGATTTCACTTCTCGGTCGAACAAAATATATCTGTTTTTTGCAATCACATCGTCAAGCAGATTTTGTGGCTTATTTTTTTATTTCGTTAGACGGAACAAAATAACAATGGCTGCCACTGTTGATAGGTTTCCACTTGTCTTTGAGTAGGTAAAGGCACAGGCCATTGTCAAAACATTTCAGTTAGTTTCCGAATAAATGTGAATTTTGTTTTTAAATTAGCGAATTTTGTGTATTTTTTTTTTGTAATTTTAATACATAAACTTATTTTTTTACGTGTACAATGACAGAGATATCGGCACGAAAACAAACCGCTATTTTATCGTTTAACACGAAAAATTATTTCCATATCCTCAGAGTTTCGTGTTAAATTTTTCAGTGTACTTTATTTTGAAATAGTTCACATTAAAAGTCTTTTCGTTTCTTTTTTTAACTTAAGGCGCGTCAGCCTTAATATGTAATTAAGCAAATGTATGTATATATTAATAAAAAGCAAATTTAATAAGCCAGAATCAAACTTTCATAAAAAGAAACCAAGCCCTGGTACATTATAAATGAATCCCCCCACCTCCTAGCCTCCCCTGGAGCCTCCACCCGGAGGTGCGACGGTGGAAGCCCCGGAGGAATACCGAGGATCATTGGCCCTGGAACCTTCTTAGTGCACTGCCGGCCTCCGGACAGTGTTCTCTCTTTACAGACATCACTGTCCATCACCGGTCAGTGAGCTGCAGAGGCTCGTAGGAAGAAAAAAATCTAAGTATAGCACAGCTGGACTCGAACCCGGGTCCTCCGCGTGGGAGTCCAGTACGCTAACCACTTAGCTATTCCCTTCCTTAGTTAATCTTATTAGAAATAATTTAATTGAACTCAGTATTGTTTAAACATGTATCACCTTCTGATACAATCTTTATAAGGAAATAAATCTATATAATCATAAATCTATATAATCTATAAGTCTACATAATCTTTAAAGCAAATAAATAGTAATAACGATAGTAGTTGATCCAGCTTGAAGTAAACGCTAATCATAGACCTAACCATACAGAAGATTCTTCTAAATATATAATAGATTAACATCGCCAAAGTAAATCAATTAACTGTATGTAACAAATCAATTAACGTACGAATACAGTTAGATAAGAAGTTGTTAATTGTATACAGCACGTGACAGACATACTTAATTGAGTAAGATTTTTAAAGAATTATTAATACAAAGAGAGACAAATGTAAATCAAAAGTACTGGACTAAATAGGAACAAAAACACAAAGAGATAAAAATAGTTCTCTATAAAGTCGTGAGAGAGCCGTTCTCTTTCTTTGACCGTTAGCAGCTTGGCAGTCATGATGTTTGACAAAAACTTCTTCGACCATAAAGATGATGAAGATTGCTTTGTGCAAGTAGTAGTCGTTATAATCTAGTCATCCTTCTTCTCTTTCTCTCTCCCACACTCTTTCTCTCGCCTTTAATTTGATATAAACATTCAAAAACAGTTCTCATTTGCAAGAAACCTCTACTATTCACCTCATTTTTTTTTTATTTATTTTAAAGGATGACAACTTATTCACGTTTATAATAAACTCATATTTGGACTATTTTAATGTCATTGTAGTGAAAATGACATCAGAATTCCATTCTTATTATAACTGTGAAAAAATTCTAATTTTTAAACAAATATACAATGAGCCTTATTTTTTTTACTTTGAATCTGTCACGACATTTTAGAAGGGGACACAAACTAAAGATAATAAGATAGATAAAGTAAACATCGATAAGGCATTCTATTGTTCTAAAAATTGTCAATTCCTATCGGGGATTTTTTTTTTTTTTTTTTATAAAAAACGCGATATAAATATAATTTTTCCTTAATGGAAATTTTAGAAAAGTATGGTGGAATTTTTGTTGATAACAGTTGAAACTTGATATTCCGCATAGTAGAATTAATTAAAATACTATTTTGATAGACTACGGTATATGGTAAAGTGCTGCAGCCTATTTCAACACCATTTCTGTTAAAAGTTAAAAAATCGGGTTTTCACAAAATGTATAGTTCAAATTAACTTCCAGGAGTTGGATAGAGGGAGTTCGGTGGCCTTGGGTGGTTTGGCCACTGTCTTCTAGTCTGAGGTGGTGGGCATTATTGAATGCTGCCGCCTTGTGGGGGAATGGCAGGGAGAGCTCAAGGAAGTGGATGGTTTAGTGTTTGACTGGTACGGGCGGATTGTTCTCGGATACACAGGCCCGCCATCCAGCGCGTTTGAGTTCAAGCGCAGGGGTTGGTGGAGTTCGAAATTAGTGCGAGAAGCTAGGAGAAGGCGTAAGGCTTTGAGCTCGGAGGGGGTAAGGGCTGAGCCTCTTATGGGTACCCGGACAGGCGGGGAATAGAGGGCAATGAGAAGAGGGAAAACAACAAAAGACCAGTTGGCTAGGGAGGGATCATCTCAACCATTTTGTGGTCCTGAACCAGCCCTGGCTGTCACTAAGACGTTTCGTGACAAACAGATTAGATTTTGGGAGACGAAAGTTTTGGAGAAACGCTGGAGGGACACGCAGGGGTGCCTCCAAGCCAAAAGATTTATAAAGACAAGTAAGCAGGGAACTTCGGAGTATCTCTTGTCCCTTAGTCGGACGGGTCTGAGGACCTTGGTAGGGATAGTGACTGGACACACTTGGGTGTCCAGTCACTTGTTTAACATAGGGAGGACGCTCAGTCCCATTTGTCAGAACTGCGATGACGGAGTTAGGGAAACGGTGTACCACTACTTATGTCAGTGTCCCCGTTTCGCTGGGTTGCGTATTTGGGAGGGCACCACTCTCGCAGGATTGCCTGGGCGAGTTGGAGTTTAGGGATATCCTGGGATATTGTAAATTAACCGGTAGTTACCGGGGGAGATTAATTAAGGGAACATGAGGGGTATCGGGGGGATAAAAGCCACATAGGCTTAGATCCCGCGCCATTGGGCACCCGATTAATAGTAATAAAAAAAAAAATAACTCCCAGCATTTGCGGATAGGGAGAGACCTTAAATGTTCTTACTGGCAAAGTAGACGTAAGTCAAACATCGTAGTTTCTCCAGAACTTATCTAAAGTAATATAATTTTTTTTCGTAAAAAAGGTTTCCAATAATACAAATAGATTCATTTGTATTTAGCTAGTGTAAGAAGTAAGATAAAAATCGTTTCAGGTATTTCAAGAAAATCAAGAAAAAGCTGAAAAAAATATTTAGTCGCAAGCTGGTTGACGGATTGCCGACCGAAATATTCCCTGGTGAAATTTAAACTGTACCTATATCAAGTTTAAGCTTTCTGCTACTTTTCAGTTTTTTATTTTATTCACACATACCTATACAATAATATAAATTATTGGCTAAAAAAAAAAAAAAAGGTTTTGTATTTGATGATCCTCAAAACAACCACTTCCGGTAAAAACTGCATTTTTTGGGGAATTTGAAAAAACGTAATATTCCCTTTTGTAGCAAGTCGTAATTGAAAGAAAATTTAGGTTTTATAACAACAAAGTAATGAGTGAATTAAGAAGAAGAAAAATTATTGCAAATTTTAGCACAAATAACAGGTAGTAATGAAATATTGTAATAGGAATTCAAAGAGAGGATCCATAGCAGAGAAATGGAGACAAAAATGACAGGACCACTCTCTCGGACTAGAGTGGGAGAAACTACATAAATACAGTGGTGGGAGATAGATATACAACAGAGTTCCCTCACCAGTCACAACGTGTCATTTACCTTTACCCTTTACCACTCTACCATTCTCTGTTATTTTTGTGTAAAGTCCAGGCAGTCAATGTACTTTTAACCAAACCATTTCTCTCCTTCATCATACCTATTTATAAAATGTGATTAACTTGTATCCAGAAACGCTAATAATACTCGAATTTGAAAAAAATTCCCAGAACCCTTAAAATCTAATTTAAGAGAAAAAAATCTGGTGTGAAACACTCACACAACTTTCTCTTACTCCAATTTTCAAAATTGTACCTAATTGACAAATTTTATGGTTTGTGTACCAATTTTGATGAAATTCTTTGGAGATCGTCGAAAACTGAATATCTTCAGTAAAAGTGCCCTTAAATTAATTTTCCCAGAGAAATCTTTTAAATAACAGTTGTAGCTCTTTGTATGTGTAGTTGATATTCCAAGTTTAAAGAAAATCGTTGGAGCCATTTTGGAAAAAAAATGCAAAAAAGTGAAAAAAACCATTTAGTAAAATGGTACATCCGGTTGAGGAATTTTGACCGCTAACCTACTGTCAGATCCCATGGTGATATCCAAACGGCTATCACGTTGTTGAACTTTTACGATTTTTCGTTTTTGAGCTAGTGTTCACATTGAATACGTAAATACATACATACATCCCATAACATGACATACATATACATACATACAACAGTACATTACACCACACACACAACACAACACACCCACACTACACACCACACAGACACAAACAGACATTGCTGAAAAACCGAACGTTTTGGACTCAGGAGACCTGCACAACGGATATTTCCGGTGAAAACTCGATACCGAAACTTTGGCACGATTACAATACTTCCTCTTCTAGGTGTAAGAGAAAATAAAAAAATGTTTCAATTAAAATTGTTAGGTTTATATCTGTGAATTTATCAACTTTAAAGAAAATCGTTAGACTCTCTATCGAGAAAATTTCAAAATAACTCAGAAATCTATTTTATTGAATCCCACTTTCCGTTAACCAGTTTTCTTCAATGCACCTAAAAGTTTCTACAACCATACATAATACTGAAGTGACACTTTAGAGCAAAGCTTAAAATTGCAGCTCTTTAGAAGATTCCAAAAATCAATATTCCTTCGAAAATGTTTCAAATATAAGTGATATATGTACGTGAGTGTAGAAAGTATACGAAATTCAAAGAAAATCGTTAGCCGTTGACGAGAATTTCATGAAAACTGAAATTAAACTATTCAGTAACGTCACACTTCCGGTTTTTGATGGATTTTCCCCGAAATCTTCATGTCTGATGCGATGGTAGTGGGTAAACGTTTTTGAGATATACTGTTAACACACAGACACATATACATAAATGCTATTCGCACAAAACATTTTTTTTCCTATTCAGGAGACCCCAAAATATATTATATTTTCGGTAAAAAGTCAATTTTGAAAATCACAATACTTCCTGTAATAGGAGTAAAAGAAAATAATTAAGTAGGGTATCTTTTAAAAGTTTGTTTCTATCTTGCGTACTTTCCAAACAAAGTTGTGATGCATGCTAAAAATTGTCACCCTGTATAGCTCGATGTTTTATAATTCATATTTGCCATTGCGAATAAGGAAATTTTAGAAGCCACCTTCTACTGATACGTTAAAAACAATCACATAATCTTATAAAACTGAACCGATTCGAAATACTATGAATCACGATTATGTTGGTAATCTCGCACAGAAAGCTAAAAAAATGATAATAATCTTTATAACCATTAATATATTTGTATCATACATTTACAGCGATATTCTTAACTAGTATAGATTCGTGTATACCCCAAATTAATAATATATTCATTAATTGAAATGACTAAACAGAAAGGAAACTCAATGTAAGTGTATAATAATAATCATAGTGTAATGAAACAGTAGACAGAAACAATATAATTGAAACAAAGAGTGTGACCAAATATCTGTATAATGTATAAGGTGTATATGACCTTCAAGTTGATAGTATTTCTATCATTAATTAATATGTTCGGCATATGAAAATCGATTTAATGTAACCTTTT
>JAAEAF010012940.1:0-12586 GCA_011037195.1 Triatoma infestans
TGACATAGTTTATACATCGGAGCGCGTCCCTATCTAAGTTTTAAACATATATTTATTTATTAATCATTATAGTTGTGCATTCTAGTTACCTTTTAAATCATTTCAAATTAATTATAGTTATATCTTTTCAAACGTTTAAATTATTGTTAATATATATATATATATCTATTTTCGTAAATTGGTAATTCATATTCCGAGTAACAACTCTCTAAAAATGTCTAACTCCCAACTATTCATCGCATCACAACACCTCTCCAAGACATCTGAACCCACTACAGAGTACAGGAGTAAGAGAAAGTTGTGTGAGTGTTTCACAACAGATTTTTACTCTTTTTTTTTATTTCATTCGTTTTTTACTATTAATACTATTACTATTAATAATATTTATTAATTTTATTACTAATTATTATTATTATTATTGTCATGATTCAATTTCATTTCTTTATTATTATTATTTTTTTTTTTTTGAAAAATTATGTATATATACACTACGTTATAATATTGCATATTGTAATTGTATATTGAATATAATATAATGAGGGCAACTCATTGCAACAAGTGTAAAACTTATAAGCAATAAATAAATAAATAAATAAAATAAATAATAAATGATAAAATATAATAGAAATGGCACCATAGTGGAAAGCCTAACGTCATCCCAATTCTAGAACTCCCCCCTTAAATGAATATTCCCAGAAAAATGTTTTAAGTAAAAGCTCTTTTATAAGAGTGTTCTAGTTGATATAAGTGTGAAGAAAATAATACAGGAGTCGTTTTGCTAAAAATGTATTTCCATTAAAAATATATTTTGGAAAATTCAATACAATAGCAATTCTTTATCTTACAACGACAAGAGAAAGTAAACTCACTAATTTATCAATTCAAAAAAAATAAAATTCTTAGAAATAATAACCCATAAAAAGATCTTTATTTATCAGAAATGAATTAATTAAAAAAATAAAATAAAACCATTTCTTTGATGATAAAACAGTAGAAGCCAAAATATCTAACGAGAAACTCTTAATTGGTAAACAGATTTTTTATTTTTTTTCGTTTTTAAACATTTCTATTTAACAAACCATGGCCAAAGGCTGTTCCTTCTCTTTAAAAAGCCATCTAATTAAATATACGCTCTACTTTGAATAAAAAAAATAAGATAATAGGAAAATAGATTTAAATTAAATGAAAAAATTATAAACATTCATTAATGAATAAATAATAAAAAAGTATATTTCGATAAAATTATTATAAAAAAAAAAAAAAAATGGAAACTTTTTGGCATGAAGAAATTAATCACTATACACTATGAGCTTCCAATATACAATATTCTTTTCCCTTCTTTCCAAGTTTTCTTATTCGGAAAAAGTTAATTTTGAGGCTGGCAAAAGATACTATAGAAAAAGAAAAAAAGAAGCTTTGGGCTGTGGTCCATTAGTGGTAGGTTTAGGAAAGGCCATCCTTTTTTTTCTTTCTCCAAAAAGACTATTTTTTTTTTTATATTATATTAAATTACGTTAACCCAGCTCATTTTTTTTTTTTCATATTAAAAAATCAGAAGCCCTACTAAAATCAGTTTTGACGGGAAAATGTTTCAAATAAATGTGATAAGTTGTTTGTATGTATGTGCATTTAATTTCTCAAGGTTTAAAGAAAATCGTTGTATCCAATTTTAAGAAAACTCTTTAAAGTCTCATTCTATCACTTAATAAATTTTCTTCCAATTTGAAATTATATTAAGACTTTTAATGTATCTTTTTGGGGGTGGGAAGAGGCTTACACCCCCAAATCTATTGCATTATGCCCCTTAGGCATCCCAATCTATTAGGCTAGCCCACAGCATCCAATCAGATGTCCTAGGCCAGTGGTCGGCAAAATGCGGCTCTTTCACGAAATGTTTAGTGCAGGCACGGAATATTATTTATTAACTTGCCTTATAAGAGACGACTAAACATTTTTGAAACGCAAGCCTACAGAAAAGAGACACATTTTTAGAATCCAAAATAGCACGGATAGTCGCTCGCAGTCATGTATATCATTATTATCTCCGGCGTAGACATTTCCTGAAGAAATTTGCAAAGTAATGAAATTGGTGATTAAGATCTTCAACTCCATTGTAGCTAAAGCTCTTTTACCATCGCCAATTTGAAGAATTTCTAATTGAGGTAGAGAGTGAGTATGCAGATCTTCTGCTGCATAACAAGGTTCGTTGGTTATCGAGAGGAAACGTTTTAAAACATTTCACTTCACTGTTTACTGAAATAAAAGCATTTTTTCTTGAGAAGAGTGTTCACTCTTTACAGTGAGCTAACGAACGATCTGTGGATCCAGAAATTTTGTTTCATGGTGGGTGTTACTTCTCATCTAAATCAGCTTAATCGTAAGTTACAAGGAAAAGGAAACATCATTTTTTCGATGTTAGAAGAAGTAATTTTATTCGAAAACAAATTGTCGCTTTTTGCCGAAGGTTTTGAAAGAGAAACTCTGATTCACTTTCCATGCCGATTGAAATATTGTCGACAAAATAAGTCTAATATTGACATTTACTATTTCAGAACAACACTGTTAAATATGAAGGAAGCTTTTCTCGGCAGGTTCAAAGACTTTAGAAACAGCAAAGCGACGTTAGCCTTTGTTAAAAAAACCTCTGAATGCCATGGAAACAGAAATAAATTTTTCGCTCTTTAATATTGATATTAGCTGCTTTGAAATGCAGTTGCTGGATTTAAAAAATAAAGAATTGTGGAGCTAAAAATTCGAGCGTCTTTGTGCCGATTTAGAGCTATTGAAGAAAAATAAATGTGAATTAAGTTTACAGCACAAGCGGTCTGCTTTGAAAGATCTGGAGAGGGAAGATATGTTGATTTTTAACACCTGGAATAGTATTCCTGACTCATATGATCAACTGAAGAAACTAGCGTTTGCTGTTCTTTCCTTATTTGGGTCTACATATTTATGCGAACAATCATTTTCAAGCATGAACTTTATCAAGAGTAAATTAAGAAATCGGCTTATCGATGAGCACTTGGAATCGTGCCTAAAATTAAAAACAACAACATACAAACCTGACTTACCCTTACTTTCTAAGGAAATGCAAGGCCATTGTTCACATTTGTGGAATATTTGTAGTTTTTTTTAAGGATACCTTTTATATTATTTAACTTGTTATATTTTTAAATTAAATATTATCTTTATATAAGTATGATACAAGTTTTATTTAATGTACCGTTAGTTAAACTAAGATATATTTAGCAAAGGCAAGCTCGAGAGTGTACTTTTACCTAATTATTTTCATAAAAATGTCTCTACTAAAGCAAAGCTTAAGTTTAAAAAAAAATGGCTCTTTGAATCAACTTCAATTTTGTATTGTTTATATTTGGCTCTTTTGGATGAGAGTTTGCCGACCACTATCCTAGACTAACAACGTCTATAACAGCCCCATCAGGAAGATCCCTAAGGAATCCTAATACTCTGATGGGCGCTATGGAGGGTATATTCCCTTCCTCCTCCTCCTCCTCCTTCGTAACTACCCATGTTCTTAAATCTTCTCTGAGCGGCAGCCTCGCAGTCGCAGTTTGGAGATGTATTGGAGTTTACTCCGCATCATTTCATCCGGATGGAAATGGGTTGCCATTCTCTTAGTCTGTCAGACGGATATTGAACTTGGTGGACTCAATTACTAACAATGTCACCTAACGAATATCCTATAAAATGTTACGAATATTTGCTTGTCTCTTTAAACTGTAATCGTCAGGCTTCTTGTTCTGGTTGGGTATGTACCACTTGAATAATATTCTTGTTTCACTGGGCTATATAGGTATTTCGTATTTTTCCGACTTAAGTACAGTAAGGAGAGAATATAACGATATACTGGAGTGATGGGCCAATCGTGATCTCAGTGAAGATGCATTCAGAATTATGAACAGCAATTATAGCGAGATATATAGGTCTCTGTGCCCATTTGGCCATGGTGTATTTTATGTCTCAAATATGCCAATCAAAAAAGCAAAGGGCTATTTTACAACTGAGATTAAGTAATAGAACCTCATATTAAATTGTTTATTAATGGCACATCGTACTCAATAAATATAGAGGAACTGTGCACCGTTTGAAACATATACAAGTTGGAAACCATTGATCTTTTTGTTGGAATGCCCAGTATATAACCCATATAGAGAAAGGTTTCTTAGAAATTATATTTTACCACAATCCTTCTTAAGAGACAATTTATTAAATATTTGGACATTAATAGTGCAGAAAAATGCAACCATGTATCCTACTTCATTAGTGGGTTTTTGAAATTAAGATCTTTGATTTTTAATGAGTAAATTTTTATTTATTTAGTTATTTTTAGTATCAGGTATCTATTTACTTATTTATTTTATTTTAATCTAAAAATGTTACTCCATTTCCCCCCACACAGAATCTGCATGTCACTCACCATACCAAGCTTCACCAGTTGTCCCCTAGTCGTCAATACCCGTTAATGAAAATGCAAGCCTCCGATCTCCGTTGGTTATAATTTCCCAAGCAGATCTTAACCTGCCTCAGTCCTGGGAAGGAGTTCCAAAGTTGAGATCTCCTTACCTCCTTCTCCTTCCTAAGTTCTTCAATGAAAGACTGGTCGTTGACTCCACAAAAAAAGTTTCAGGCAATTATCTTATTGTTATACAATGTAGACTATTAAATATACTGAAGTAGTACTTTAGAGAAATGCTAAACGCTACTCACAAGAGATGATATTTTCCGTGATAGCTTGCTTCTTTTTGTGGTCATCGACCCGGTTTCGGGCGTTCGCCCATCATCAGGATGTTTTTTGTCAAACAGTGTAATAATATAGACTTGCATAGAGCACATTCAGTTGATTCACACTCAAATATGTGTACCAACTGAGTGTATCAACTGAATTTGCTCTGTGCAAGTCTATGTTATTTCACTGCTGGACAAACGCATCCTGATGATGGGCGTACGCCCGTAACCGGGTCGATGACCACAAAAAGAAGCAGGCTATCACAAAAAATATCTCTGATGCTTTCAGAGCTCTGTGGAACCAACCACAACAATTTAACGTTACTACTGTTCCAAGAACCCCACCAAAAAAATCAGTTTCCCCAGAAAAATGTCACAAATGAAAGTGAAAGGAAATTATGTATGTAAAAAAAAAGTAGGTACCTATGTTTAATGAAAATCTTTGAAACCATTTTTGAGAAAAATTATGGAAAAGTATGAAAACAATTCAGGTAAAGTTGCAGTTCTGGTTGTGGGATTTTGACCAAAAACTTTCGTATCAGATTGAGTGGTGATATCTAAACGGAATACCAAGATTGAGGATCC
The DNA here is from genome assembly GCA_011037195.1 of Triatoma infestans. Classification (NCBI taxonomy): domain Eukaryota; kingdom Metazoa; phylum Arthropoda; class Insecta; order Hemiptera; family Reduviidae; genus Triatoma; species Triatoma infestans. Next base: position 5,332 of record JAAEAF010012940.1, read on the forward strand.
TATGATCTTTCATATTTGAAATATTTTGTTCACTTAAACAACACATACACCATTCGTATGAAACACTTCAAATTATATATTTCTGGTGAAATTCCTAACCTCGGAAATTGGATACTTCCTCTAACTAGAAGGAAGAGAGAAAGTAGTTATATATGTTCAGAAAAAATAAATACAAATTTCTAATTAGAATTTACCACAATAGTTGAAATTTGACTGTCACATTTAGGAGGATTCACAAAAAGAGTCATATTAATGAAATAACGAGGTGAGAATAACCATCCTTGTCAGATTAAATGTAAGTATCCAAATTAGTTTACTTAATTTAATATAATTAAGTATCGGGTTAAATTCTTTGAAAGGTGTAAAGTGTTCTTGTGGCTGTTATCTCTTTGAATAGAGATATCTGAAATGTTCCACTTTACTGTTTATTATTTGGTTCAGATTTGTTAAAGAAGATATAATTAGTTACTATTTATTTTTTTATGTTAACTTCATTTTCTCGCACACAAGGCTTAAAAGACAAGCACTGAATAAAAGGGCCAAACCTCTTTACAGACTTATTCGAAGACGATCCAAATTACCTACTCAAACTATCAAAAGACTGATATATATTTCTATAATCAAACCAATTTGGACTTAATGGACTTGAATTGTGGGGTTCAGCTAAACCTTCAAACTTACTTACCATTCAGACATTCCAATCTAAGCTACTTCGACAGATAGTTGATGCTCCTTTCTACGTCTCAAACCAAACGCTCCATAATGACCTCAACATCCCTTAACGTACAACAACTTGCCAAGACAAAATATCACAAACTGCATACTACTCTCTCGTTTTGTTCTAATCTCTAGCCTCCACTACCATCCCTGACAATCCACCTCGCCTTTGAATCGCCAGTGGCTCCGAGATTTCCTTCGGGACTGATCAGTGCTACTGGTATCCCGTAGAGAGTGCTACCGCTGGGTAAGTTTCTCTCCTCCTACCTTCTCACAGCTACAGTTTCATTATTCAACATCCTATTTACTCATTGTTTGTATGTAATACAGATTGTAAATTTCTAAATAAACAAGAGAAAAAAAATAAAAACAAAAAAAAACAACTTTATTTTGATAAATATTTACGTATTTATTGGGATGTAATTTATATGTAAAAAAAAAAAAGTGTGAAACACTCACACGGCTTTCCCTCTTACTGCGAAATGGCAAATTTTCTTCACGCTTATAATTCCTGTTAGTATAAAAGTATTTGTTGACCGTTGATGAATTATGTTACGAAGAAATGTTATGTGAGGATCGGTCAAGAAAGAAACATTGAATTATGCCACTCGACGGAGTTTCCTGTCTTTATCAAGGCTTTAATCTAAAAAAACTCTACGATGAGGAACCAGAATCATTAATAATACTGTAAAATGCAGAATAATAATAATAATAATAAAAAATGTTGAATACATAAAGCTAATCGTGAAGATATGGAGAAAGAATTTTTAAACATACAAATTTGTTACATCACAGAAACATAAAAAAAGAAAATTAAAAGTTACTAGTTTCTTGTCTTAAATAATATACAGTAATGAAAGTTGGGTTTGAATAAGCAAAGAAGTGAAATGGATTTGAGGAATTTTTTAGGGGTGAGGTAGGTGAAAGGGAATTCTAAAAGGTCATGTTTTAAAAAACCGTTATACAACGCGTACAAATTATTGGTATCATTACGAAAATTAACAGAAAATGTATTTATTTTGATATATATCAAAATATTTGATACATATATTTCTTTTTTTTTTCTGTTAGTTTCTTTCGCTATTACATTTGTTTTAGAAATACCGATGTTTTAAAGATACCGATTTCGGAATCTCATCTATCGTGTGAGTATAGTTCGTCTCTAGTTGGTGCAGAGAATTGACTTCAACTTGAAGTTTCTATTACACACCACACCACTACAAATTCACTTTTCTTTTTATTTTTTTTTTTAAGGTACAAATTTTGCCATTGGTGCCGCGACAAACTGATTAGATATTCGGATGATGATCACGCCACCATCTTTTTACATCCATCATTTATTTAATTATGATACATTCGGTACAAGAATAAATATTAAAAAAAAAAATTGATGAACTCATTTCTGTAGTTATTTAAATACCATTTACCCGGTGTTTTGTACAGAAAAATCTGGCCATTGAATCTCGAACCTATGAATCGATATATTCCTGACTTTAACTAACTATTTAACGTCTTAATCATCTAGGTCATGACAACCCTATTGTAATTCTATGCTGGTTAGAAGAACAAATTTCCCAATATCCTTTTTAGCTTCTTTAAACCCAGCTTTGGGTAAATAACGCACCTAATTGATTGAGATATAGAAATCTTGTAGTAAAGATTAATAGAAAAGACTTAAATTTATTAGATTTGTAAGATATTATTATATTTTAATAATAAGTAACCTATAAAAATTATCTAACGTTTTTACATGCTGCTATTACTAGTTTATAAGGAATAGTTTTTAATGAATAGCATGGTTACAGACTTTGTAAATTGTAAGGCGGAAAATTGGATAGATTAGGATCTATTGCCGAAACTATTACCAGTAATTAGTGGGTGGAGAGCCCTTGTGTTTTGGGACTACTAAGGAAGAAGAACTCCTAGCTAGCACAGCTATTTTCAACCTTTTCTAATTTGTGATAAAAAAGCTAAAAACCTTTTTAAATAGTCATTCTATTATCTTGTTAAGAGAGCATCTTTTTTGTATAATTAAACACATAAAAAAAAAATCCTTTTCAGTGTCAATTGATAAAATTTCTTCAGAGCGAGGATTTTTACTCATAAATGTTAGTTGCTCTTAAATACTGTAAAGAGGATTAAAAATCGTTAATTAGTAGGTTACAAGTGAGCTTAATCTTCAATTTTTAAACAGGATATAACTCTGAGAAAATGAAATACGTATTCTGGAAAAATGTTTCAAATAAAAGTCTTATACGGGAAAACTGAAAAAAAAAACAACAAAAAAACTAAATGGATGCCTGTATAATGGAGTTGTTGAGGAGAGAAATTGGGTTTGATTGAATAAACGAGATATGAAGACACTGTTATAATGTAGCAATAAGTTTATACAAACTGCACTGGACTTGGATAGAATAAAAGGTGGGAGTAGAAATATGACACGATGCGAGGTATGGTTGAATCTGATAGATAGATCTAGATAGATTCCCACTGGCTTATATACACTCTCTAACCTGCTTAAGTCAGAGAGTACCAGAGAGGGTCTGTCTTCTCTCGGGCCTGTCTTCTCTCTCTTGCTGATGTAATTCTCTCTCTTGCTATTACATCATCCCCTCTCCTGAAGAAATTTTTCACGTGTGAAAAATTTTAGCTTGCTGCTGAATGATGTATCTTTGTAGCTCATCTGGTTTGGCTACGAGTTTATTGTAGCTAGCCTGGGTTCGTTGAAACCAGCGAAGTTGATGTAGACTAGCTTTTGGTGCAGAAAGCTAGCGATGATGCTGTTGCGAGCTAGCCAGTGTTGTTGAAAGCTAGCTATGATGATGAAAACTAGCTTATGTAGCAGAAAGCTAGTGATGGCCTTGTTGAGAGCTAGCTGGTGATGTTGCAAGCTAGCGATAATGATGTCTTCTTGTGTCATATATAAAAAAACGAAGGAGAGAGAGGGAGAGAATGAATTCATGGGTTCGTAGTCCATGGCAGTAATTCAAAAATATACAATTATCATGAAAAATATTTAGCTTAAATGGAGTATTTAAAATAATCAGATAATGAAGATGTCTTCAGTTTGTAAAAAAAATATTGACAAAATATTGAAAAATTTATAAAATTAAATTGTTTTCTTTTATGTCTGAATCGTTAACATTGAAAATCATTAAAAATATACTTCAGTAAAAAAATATTTACAGTTTTATGTTAAATTGATGCTTAACATTGAAAAAAGTTGAACAAAGTTTTAAGTTTAATGAATAGTCTACATTGATATAAATTGAAAATCATGAACAATAAAATGTAGTTTAACTATTTACAGTTTAGGTTAATTCAATTACTTAACATTGAAGATATGGTTAACATATGACGATTTATATTAACATGATGTTATAAGATGGTAGTTCTAATTATTTAAAGTTCAAATATATTATTATTATTATTTTTAATATTTCTAATTGCTATATTTATATATAAGGCTAATAGTTGTTTTGATAGTTAACATTGAAAAAGAGGAAAAATTTTTGAAAAAATACGCAAACTGCACTGGACTTTATAATGACTTTGATAGAATAAAAGGTGGGATAGAGATATGACTGGTGCGATGCTCGTTGAATCTGATAGATAGATCTAGATAGATTTCCACTGTCTTATATACACACGTTCTCCCACGCTAGCCTGCTTAAGTCAGAGAGTAGCAGAGAGGGTCTGTCTTCTCTCTCTTGCTGATGTAATTCTCTCACTTGCTATTACACCTGGATACCTATCTGGTGTTGGAGAAAGAAATATTCACCCTAGAACCATTTCAGTTTTTAGCATTTCGTAGGAAATACAATCTGGAAGGGAGTTAGATTGAGAGAACTCCTCTCTCTTTGGTTGCGGTGCACTAACTTTGTTTTTCACGACGCTACGGCTTTTGTAAGATCTCTTAGCCACCTTGAGTAAAATGTTCGAACTATATCTAACTGTAACCTTCCATTTCAATTGCTTTGGGTTCATTGTTTGAAGAACAGACTTCACATTTTGTAAACTTATTGTACTGCCACATTGGATGTCCTTCATATTATATGACTACAAAAGCCTTAGTGTCGTGAAAAACAAAGATAGTACACCGCAATCAAAGAGATCTGAAAATACATTTCCAGAAAGCTCTTTTTTCTTCGATTCTGTCCAGGTATCCCAGCGAATGCAACCTTCCAAATTTCATTCTAACAACAAGATCCTTCTCTTTATAAAGATCTTTTACCTCTTAGTTTTTACCAATTCTTCTCAACTTTAATTTACATTCATGACTTAGTGTGTATATATTATTCAGTGAATATACACCAGGCAATGCACACATCATCCCTCCAATGTTTTTCCATGCACTTATTTCTTACATCATACGATTCATATCACAAAGCATATGCTCTGAGATTATTGCAATCCGCAAGTAAAGTATAAATTTTTACGTGGTTTCTACCAGCAACTTTTTCGTGATATAATTCCAGTATCTCTATAACTGTGTTCATATCAATATTGTTCACACTGCAGAAAGCAACAAACTACAGCCTATAGCATAGTAATTTAAGATTGTTGCAGAATACAAATTCCAGGAAATATGCAGGTCTGGATTTCAGATAATAAAGTTCTTCTAATTTTTCAAAAACATTTATTCTTCTAGCTTCCATCTATAATAAAAAATATTACATACTTCCATTATACAAATGACCACTAAACATAAACCGATAATATGTTCTTAATCTACAGGTTACTTAAGAAACAATCATTTGAGTACTATCTTTTATTGTATCATTCTTTTGTTCACCATTAAAAGGTCTGACATATAACAAACGAGGTGGCATATTAATATCCAACTTATTACAAAATTCACCAAATGTTGCAGAATCATTTAAAATATTTGGTGCATCAATCGTATGAGCCTTTGGACTCCATTTAATTCGAAACTTCGTACGAGGCGTAATAAACTTACTCTGACAATTTTCTTGTACTCCGTTAGGGGCCATCATCTAATACAGTGTCAGAGATGCTTCTTAAAACTTACCTTTTCCAACTGTTCAATGTCCCTCCACTGTCAGTGTCCAAGTCCAACAGGTCTTATACATAGTGATTTTGGCCAGTTTGGAGATATTCTTTATTACCGAAAATCTCTCTTAAATGTACCAGACATTTACGCAATGCGATATATCCCGTTAAAATAATATAATAACAGTAATAATAACAATAATAAAAAATTAATTACAGACCAATTTTTTATTTTTATTCCATCGTTTTAAAAGTGAGATTATAGGGGCTCAGTATTTTCTGTTTGTTTGTTCATACTTGTTGTAAATAATTTATTCGAATTATAAAAAATGTGGCTGGTATTTAATTTTCTAAGTAGGAAAAATCCAATTTGAGAAAATGAAAGTACAATATAATTGTAATGAAAATGAAGATTCTCAAGATTTTAATGAAAATTCTAGGGAAAATACTATAGCAGAAAACTGTGGTAATTCTGGGAAAGCATAACATTCTTTAATTTGGAATCTGAATGTAATATTAGAATGTAAAGAAGTTTTTTTTTATTATTTTCCAGTTTTTAATGATAATTTCAATTGTTATGGATTTTATTTCAAGTAGTTGTTCATACTAATTAGAGAACAAGAATTTGTTTTTGCTTTAAATATGTAGTTTTCAGCTTTCAAGCAAATATTAGAGCAATTTATCTTAGAATTTAAAAAATAGAAATGAAAAATTATTGGAATATGTGCATGGGCTCGCAATGCTGGATGACATCAGCGACAATAACCGTTGAAGCAAGGCTGTTTATGTTTGTTCCTGACAGGGTTCAGATACTCATCCGTCGTCAGAGTAAAGCCCCCTTCCTATACACGAGCGGGATTTCCTTCAGGCCGCGGAGGAATCGAGAGGCTGAAAAATACCGAAGGAAATTCAATTCTTTTAGGCCTTGAGGCCGGATTTTCCCACCCTCTTCTTTATCACGTGTTAGATTGATGTCGGCCTGGAGGCTTCACACCGATCATGTCACGTGAATTTTTTACCTCATTCATCGGAATATATGAAAATGAGACTTGCTTGTGGCAAGTTAGTTCTAAAGACTACCATGATCGTAATTAAAAAGGAAGCCGCTTACGTGAGACTGCAAGAAAAATTGAAAGAAATAGACCCAAACAAGACTAAAGATGATGTTATTACAAAAATTAACAACATGGGAAGCACTTTCCGTAAAAAAAATAAAAAAATCAAAGAATCTTTGAAGTCAGGAGCGTCTGCAGATTCTTTGTACAAGCCGAAGTTGTGGTATTTCTCAATGTTGAGGTAAATATTTATTAATACACCAAACACTTCTTTTACGCCTTTTCTTGCGAATGCAATCGTATGCAACTATACAACCAACAGCCGCTAATCATGCATTGATGCCATGATTGCGGAACTTACGAGAAACTTAGGACTGACGTCTAGACAGAATGCGTTGACCTGGAGAAAATCACCAAGGCCTATTGCTAGAGGATTTCCTTAAGGAAAATACTCATCGTGTGTAGGCAAG
>JAAEAF010012941.1:0-13421 GCA_011037195.1 Triatoma infestans
CAATCCGCCATTCATTTAAAAGCTCAAGCTAACCCACTCGAGGCCTTACAAGCAATTCTAGATAAACTGGCCACTGATGCATTCTTGAAGTCACTTCCTCAACCGCTTCGTAATGAGGTGCGAACGAAGCTTCCTCAAAAATTAGATGAAGCACTTTCCTATGCCAATGCCCTAAAAGAAGTTCAGGCTTCTGAAACAAACCCACAGTTTTCGCTGTAACTTCGAAAAATTCTAATCGTACACCTCCATCTCCTTGTCGTTACTGTGGACAAATGCATTTCCACAGAGAATGCCCGCATCGTAATAAAAGTCAAAAGCCACAATTAAAACCAACTACCACTTGTAGAGTATTTAATGTAATAAAGAACAGACCTTGCCGCCATTGTTCCGGTCCACATTTTGACGTGGACTGCACCAATAAATTCAGACCAAAACCTCGTACTAACTTTGGCAAAATGCCTAACAATTTTAATGTACCAAAAAATTTCAATCGCAGGGTATATAATAATAATCGTTATAACAATAATAATAATAATCAATATTATAGTAATAATCATAGCCCTCGAATTAATTCAAACAATTCGCGATTTAAACCTTATTCAGATAGACCCCAGTATAGTCATAATAATAATAATGGTAGCAATAACCTCCAAAATAGGCCCACTTGCCAATATTGTTCAAAATTTGGACATACGGCTCGTAATTGTTTCCAAATACAGCCCAAAACGAGTTAGCCCTCAGTCGCTTTCTCGAAAACCTGATATGACTATGGCGCAATCATAGTTGCTTCCATCAGTCCTGTCTAACTAGGTAATACCTAACTATGGCATCACGTCCCTTCATTTGCATGCGGACAATGTCAAAAATTCCAAATTTTCTGGCGAATTCATACTTTCGCAATTAAAAGGCAATTGCCAATGAATACTTGTAGAAACATTCTTACAGGGCAATCATTAATTTGCGCACGTATCTAACACTTAAATTCAACATTCAATTGTCAACTAGTACTCAAACACACCAATTTAGTACTAATCGCTAAGTTCACTAAAATTCCTAGTAACTAAAATTTCTGTGCCACCTCGCGCACACAATACATACACAACTATACATTGAATCTCTTGAAATAATTCTCAATCTATCACACTTCTTAACTTTACATACTACACCACAAGTAAATGTTATATGTAACAATAAATGTATCAGGTTTATATCTAATTAAGTTGTTGCAATAATGACATATTATTTTTGTTTCAGCACTGAAAACTATCGTACTTCGAGTCATAAAATTATTCAGCCTTTAATATTTGTAATTATTGCATTGTATATTTAAATAATAATTGTAATTTATTTTATGTTGCAGAAATCAAGATGACCACGTGAATTTTGTTTAATATTTTTATATATTAATATTGATGTTTTTTTATTGTATTCAACTAATTAACTTATTTTTTCAGTTCGCCTTAAAAGGCTTAGCTTTAATAATTTTTATTTCCTTTTTGTTGAAATTATTGCATACATATCCATTATATTTTTATGCTGTAACAACTTAAAAATTTTAAATCTCTCTTTTGCAGCAGATCAAGCCTCTTCGTCGTCTGCACGATTGCATGAGTATGAATGTTATTGCATGCGCATGAATTTGATTGCATGAAAACTGCATGATTAACTTTAAGAAATTGTAATTAACAATAATGTATTTATGTATAACTCTGTATGATTATTTTCAGAAACACAAGATTTCTACAAAAGGAAAAGATCTTCATCTTCTCATACCCTTTGCTATTATCCTCACATACTTGCGCATCCCTGCACGCTTATTAAATATATATATTTTTTTTATTTGTGTATTTTGTTTATTTATTTATTTGTTAATTATTTTTGAAATACTTAAGAGTTTTTTTTTGTCCATATAGAGTTAATTCAAGAAAGTACATACACACCTACGTACCGACACCCTACAGTCTACATTGATCACCTAGCTACCCTTGCCAGTCACTTCTTCATCAGCAACACTCTCACTCGCCAAGCAGTGTTCACCTATCAGCCTACCACCACAGCAACGTTCACCCACTCACGCAGCGTTCGCTTGAGAATACATTCAAACACGACGCAACGCTCACACCTTCAAGCAGCGTTAGCCGCAGAAGAAGATGACTGCACCCTACAACACACGGCAACCTTGCAGACGTTACACACACGCCTCTCGATAACTTCCAAGCCTCTACAACTCCAGATTATCTCCCAAATTTTTCGTGCCGAAAAATTTCTCCAGGAGGGGGGATAATGTAGTGGAAGGACAAAATTGAAAATAATAGTTTAAAGTTTCTGAATATTTTATAGTATCCAAAATTGTATTTTTGTTAATATTTTATAATTTTTAGTGCTGTGAATTTACCTTCAAAAAGTATGTATTTTAGAACCAGGTATATTAAATCTGGTCATTACTAAATAGAAAAACAAAGGCACAAAATCCCGTTAGGGCAAACCTTTGTAAGAAAATTCCCCCGCGAGAGAGAGAGCAATTCCAAAGAAGAGAGCCATCAGCTTTAAAAGAGTAAAGAGTAGACAGTCTTAACTCTACCTTCAGACAGGACGCTTCAGGAATCGCTCTCTAAATATCTGTGCCAGTTATAAATTAAATAAGTTTATAAACCAAATAAGTTGTTATTATTTTAACAGAATATATTTATTTATAAAACAGTAGTGTGTTCTTAATTACTCTTAATTCTTATAATCTATCTCAAGCAAACATACAAGCCCTTTTCACAAAAACGCTCACGACACAACCTACAAATATTCAAACATCACCAATCACATTACAGTAGTATGGGGTCCGTTCAGTAATAAGGTTATGTTTTAGTGCGAGTTCTTGGTGTAATATCTTTGCAGCTGCATTGTGTCTGTCTGTGTAGTCTGTGGCTGCCAACAGTTTGCATCCGCTGGTTAAGTGTTCTATTGTTTCCGGGAATTGTTTACATTTTCAGCATTGGTCATTCTGTAAAGTGGTACTATTGCTTATGTGTTTGATGTAGTTTCTTGTGGCTATTACTTGGTCTTGTATTGCGATGTTGAATCCTTCTGTTTCTGGTTGCAGGTCACCTTTTGTTAGCCATGTGTATGAGTGTTTTTTGCTGATGTGTCTCTGGTGTACTGTATCATAGTGTCTACCGTGTATGGCTTTCTGTGACCAGCTGGCAAGCTTTTCTGTAATATGTGTGTCTTCGTTTCTAGGTGTGTGTACTGTGTCTTGTATATGCTCACTGAGGTTAAGAGGTGTGAACTGTTTGTCTGCTGTAATAATTGCTTTGTGTAGTCTGCTGTCTTTGCTATAAAAGTATGCCCGTATGTTCCAGATTTGGTTTTCGTGTAATTGTGAGATGTCTATGAGTCCTCGCCCGCCCTGTGTTCTTGGAAGTGTCGTTCGTTCGATGCATGATTTTGGGTGTAGCATTCGGTGTTTTGTAAGTAGTGTACGGTTTAGTCGGTTCAGTTCTTCGGTTTCTGTTTTAGACCATTTGATTACACCAAATGAATAGGTGAGTAGTGGTATTATTATTATTATTATTATTATTATTATTATTATTATTATTATTATTATTATTATTATTATTATTATTATTATTTTAATTATCTTTATTTTCTCTTAGTTTTGTATTACGTTTTTACTTTCTCTTACACCTGCTACGAGGAATTTTTGCGATCAAATTTTGAGAAATTCAAATTTTTTGGAAATTGAGTTTTCACTGGATGTAAATGTTTGCGGTCCCCTGAGTATGAAAAATTTGTTTTTAGCGAATGTTCTGTATGTATTTGTGTGGAAAAAATATCTAAAAAACGAAAAGTCGCATTATTCCGTTAAATTTAGTATTCCGTTAAGGTACTACCACCGCATCTAACAGGTATTGAGCCAAATCCATTAACCAGAAGTCCTACTTTACTAAGTGTTTTTTTTTTTTCCATTTTTTCGTGATTTCCTCAAAAATGGCTCCATCGATTTTCTTTAAATTTTGTATACTATCGTCACACAAAATGCTTGCTAACTGCTCAAGGAGATAAATTAATCACTTTTATTAGAAATATTTTTCCAAAATTCCATATTATTCCAAAATTTGTCCAAAACAAAAAAAAAAAAAAAAAATTGGATTTTAGATAGTATTGCGGAATTTATTGCGTTAAATTTCAAACATTGTGTGGAGTTATATAACATTATTGGAGCGCCCTACTGGACAACAATGTAACCACTTCTCTACCTGCCATTTTGGTTTGTAAGTTGGTACTTGACCCCCACTACTCTATATATTAGGGCAATTGGGTAAAATTTGAGGTTTAAAGGAAATTTGTCATTATATATATATATATAATTATTTAAATAGGAATAAGAGAAAGTGAGAGAAAATTTCACACCAGAATTTTATATCTAAATCAGACAAGTTCTTCTTTGCACCGACACAGTAGACTGACTTCCCGGAATTTATATTGACAACATGAATTTAAAACGCGCTACTGAAACCATATGGACTTATGGACTCGAAATATGGGGTCAAGCAAGCCTTCCAAGATCTATAGTCTCCAAAGATTGCAATTCTTCGTCGTATAACCAACAACAACTCAACTCTATACCATTTACCTCATCATAGCATTTGTAGTGGAAGAACGAAATAGAAAAATAATAGTTTTGAAAAATAGTTTAGAATATTTTATAGTTTGAAAAATCTAATTTTGTTAATATATTAAAATAGTGAATTTACCTTCAAAAAGATTGTATTTAGAGTCTGGTACTGTAATTTGGGGTACAAACAAAGGCACAAAAATCCGTTAAATTAATACAATGCGACTTGGCCAACTGTTTTGTAAAAGAAGGCATTCCTTAGGACAGTCTGCACTCTTATCTTCAAACAAGAAGAGTCTGCTTCCGCTTTCAAACAAGACAGTCTGCATTCTGCTTCCAAAGCCAGAACTCTTCAGGAATCGCCCTCTTCAAATCAATGCCAGATATAAGTTAAAAAATAAGAGCTTTGCATTTATTCTATATATACATCTGAATTATTAAGATATAGTTGTGAATATTGTAAACCATTTAAATTCACTTAGAGAATATATTTATTTTAATAAACAGTGGTGCTCTCTTGATTATTTCCTAATACTTCTATCTCAAACATACATACAAGCCCTTTTTACGAACAAAACATTAATTACATTCTAAACTAAAGAATAATAAACATAACTTTAAAAGGATATATATTACGTATGTACTTAAAAACTAACAAAAACAAAATAATCTCTATTAATTAATTAAAATTGAATTCTTTTTTATTAATACATCTCTATAACGCATGGCCAGCCTTACGTATTTATATAACGCAACCCAATCTTTGCCATTTAAAAAATACAAACATTCTTGAGTATCTAAGAATGATCTACTTAGAAACCGTCTTCAAAAGTCTGACCACACTCTGACCACGTCCTAAGAAATGGAAAACGTCTTCTATTTCCTTTCGGTTACACAGACAGCATTTATAAATTCTAGATTCAACCCAAGGTTGATAATTTAAATTTAGTAAACCCCCTCTTGTTTTAACAATGTAGTGACAATATTTATTGAATAGTTTTTCTAGATACGAGAGTATATTATTAAAATTCAATTTACTGTATACTGCATGATAGTTAGAATTTAGCGCTCTATTTATAAAAATTTGTTTCCTTTTTGTTTCTAAAAGTTTAACTATATCATACATCTGGGTTTGCAAACACTCAATATTTTCAAAATACAAAGTTTTGTTAAATACGGTTGCTAATCTTATCCATTCCCTATACCAGAAGAGCTTATTGGCTACAACATGATTGGTTATTCTATTATGTAGGCTATTATTTGTCATTTGCAGTGTTTTTATTACGTACAAATAAATATATATAAAGATATATTTTTATGCAGTATAAGTTATTCAAATGTTAATCACAATAACATTGCAAGCATTTTTGCAAATGTAATAGTTGTAGGAGGAGATGTTGGTTGTAGATGTTGATAGACAAATAACACCTCAATATCGGTATAAGATATATAATTGATATATATGTATATGACTGGACTGCCAAGGACTGTATACTGTACACTACAAGAACTGAACAGACAGACTGACGTGACTAAACGATATGTACAATTGAAGTGTAAGACTGTGAACAGAATTCCCTTTTTTTGACTCCGTCTCTCGTTTATAACTGGCCTCTCCTCTCTTCTCTCTCGAGAGGGGTTCTTTCTCTCTGATGCGTGGTGGGGGTTCACTCGCTAGTGTGGATGAGTGGTGGGGGTTCACTCCCCTACACAAATAAAACAAATTCCACCTCATCTCTATTTTTTTGACTTTCCTTCTACTCTATTAAGTGGAAGTATGTAATCGTGTAAGTTTTCTGATATTTAGGTTTTCACCGGAAATATCCCGTTTTTTGAGTTCCCCTGAGGTCCAACAAAGTTGTTTTTAGCATATGGTCTGTGTGGTTGTGTGTGTGTGTGTGTGTTGGTTTATGTGTATAGCATAGCCAAACGAAAAACCGTAGAAAGTCGGTCCCGAAAAACCCCTTCTTGATATTACGTTTAGGTATCACCATGGGATCTGACGGTGCATTATCTGTCAAAATTCCTCAACCGGAAGTACCATTTTACTAGTTTTTTTTTTTACGTTTTTGCGATTTTCTCAAAAATGGCCAGAACGATTTTCTTCAAACGTGCTATATCAACTACACATACTAACAGCTACAACTTTTATTTGAAACATTTCTCCGGGAAAATTCATTTAAGAGCACTTCTGGGGGAGGGGTGGAGTTAGGTTTCATCTTAACTGCTATTTCAGTTTATTAGACAATTCTGTCATCTAAATAATATTAATTAAAATTAAATATGTTGTTGAAATTCCGAGTTTGGAAAAAAAAAATCGGATAACCGGAAGTGCGTTTGTTTTAACACTTTACTAAATGATTTTTTTTTCACGTTTTTTTTTTTTTCTTTTTTTTTTTTGTTCTTCTTTTTTTTTCTCAAATTTTTCCACCTCAAAAAAGGGCCCCTAAACGATTTTTTTTGAAACTTCGTGTATAAAGTAAACAATCAATGATCGACAAAGGGTGGGGAAGGGTGGGGTTACAAGCTTCCTCGAAGTGGGGAACGTAGTTGATTATACAATTCTATCAAGCCTACACAACGAATAATTAGAAATAAATGGATGGCCAAAATTACAAGTTTTAAGAAAATTAGTAAACCGGAAGTGCGCTCTTACTGAACACTTTTTTCAGTTTTCGACAAATTTCGTTATATTGGGTTCATAAACTATAAAATTTGTCAATTATAATTTTGAGAACTGGAGTAAGAGAAAGTTGTGTGAGTGTTTCACACCGGATTTTTTTATATTCAGTATCGTGATACAAAAATCGCATTACAAAAATTTGGTGTAATATACGTAAAATGTAATTTGGTGTACTATTTAATATAATTTAATTAACAAATTTTTTTATTAAAATTGCAACGTTTACAATGTTTATTAAATTGGGCTGGCCATAAACAAGGTGGTATGGTTTATACTTGTATACTTGAGCGATCTTTTGTAGAACGCTGTCGGTTAAAACCAGAAAAAGCTTGTGCAGTTAAAATTTCAAACTAACTGCTACACCCCCAAAACAGTTCAAATAAAAGTCTAATGTTTTTAATCTGTGTAGTGCTCATTTTAAGTTTAAAGAAAGATCGTTGCAGCCATTTTCAATAAAATTTCAAAAAACTCAAAAACTTATTTAATAAAATCGCATTTCTGGTTAGTCGATGTTCTTCAAATATGGATTTTATCAATGATTCTATATGTATATCTGTATCAAATGTATATCTATATGTATAAACGATAAAACATACACCGTACCTACTGAAGTGGCACTTTAGAGAGGAAAGCATAACGCTACTGTTCTCTCAGAACTATTCACACAAATTCAATTTTACCCTGTAAAATGTTTCAAATAAAAATGATAGGTATTTATGATTTATGTCTAGTAGCTAGTGCAGGAAGTTTAATGAAAGTTGTTGAAGCCGTTTTGGAGAAAGTCGTGAAAAACGGAAATAAAACCATTGGGTACTATCAGCTTCCGGTTGATGGATTTAGCCAGAAACATTTGTAGCGATGTTAAGTACCTACACTAATACCGGTGTACTGCCTAGTGCGGTGGCACTATCTAAATGAAATACCAAGTTTGAGCTATCTGCGATTTTTCGTTCATTCGCTATAAACATTTTTTTTCGTTCTCAGGGAACCTCAAAACATGTAGATATTTCCGGTGAATACTCAATTTGGGAAATTCGACACAATCGTAATACTTCCTCTTATTACTAGGAATAAGAGAAAGTAAAAATAAACATATAATTTGTTTCTAATTAAACGGTTTTTCCATTTTTGATAACACTGATAGTACAATATTTTTTTGAATTAATTAGATAATTCCTTAAAAGCGTATTTACAAGTAAAGAGCATATATTATTTGTTTGTAATGTCACTTGTGTAATACATTTAGTATAATAAAAGCCAGGAAAAGTAAAAGAAATTACATGGAGATCATTAAGAGATAAAAAAAAAATTATAAACTTCAAACACTGTAACGAAGAAAAATATAGCAAAAAAAAAAAAAAAAACTGTAGAAGTTCTATTTGAGGCAGATATATAAGCGGTTACATGTCGTTTTAACAAGCACTCACTGTCATTCTGCTTCACTTTATAATTAACATGGGATTGTTATAAATTGTGACTATATAATTATTATATTTTACTAAGGTAAACTTTGGTTTGGTTTTCTTATTGTTTTGCTTTTTTAATTGTAAAAAAAAAACAGAGCGGCCGTATGTGGAGCGCTCTATTTCAAAATTCAGAAAGTTTGTGTTAATTTAATTTGTAAACTAACTGACACGACTTTCAATAACCCGTCATAAAATCAATTTTTTTTTCAGAAAAATATTTCGAAATAAAAATGATAACGTTTCTATTTATCGAGATATAACTTTTTTCGAATAAATTCCAAAACCTATTCTGTAAAATCGCATTTTTCAGTTGACCGAATTTTCTTCAAATTTGGAATTCTATCGCAGATGTTTAAAATCGTATAATTTACTGAAGTGGGAGTTTAGAAGAAAACATAACATTACTGTTTCCCCCCAGAACCCCCCAATAAAATCAATTTTCCCAGGAAAATGTATCAAATAAAAGTGATAGGTATTTATGTTAATGATTAGATAGCATACGAAGTTTAAAGAAAATCTTTGGAGCTGTTTTCGAGAAAATCAAGAAAAACTAAAAAAAAAAAAAAAAATTTACTCGAATTCAAGTTACACTTCCGGTTGATGGAAGTGTAAGTTTTCACCGGAAATACAGTTTTGAAGTCTCTGTGTACGGAAACAATGTTTTTAGAACAAATGATCTGTATGTGTGTGGGATGAATAAAATATCTCAAAACGAGAAATCGGAGTAACTTCAAACATGGTTTTTTCGTTTAAATACTGCATCTAACATGAAGGTTATAATGGATGTGTTAGGTGGAGAGAATTTAGGCCTGGTTGATGAAATGAGAAGACTGGGTTAACGCTGGTTAAGTACGTATAATAATAATGAGGCTCAGTCGGCCTGGACTTTACAATAAAGAATGGTTAAGGTAGAGAGGTGACACGAAGTGACTGGCGAGATGATGAACTATAGTAAACTATATTGAACTGTCCTCCCATGGATTGTTCTTCGCTGTATTTATACAGTTTCTCCCACTCCAGTCCGATAGAGTGGTTGGGTTTGTTTCTCTTCTCTTTACTCTCTTTTTAGGTCTAGTTGATGATCTGTCTTTGGTTGCTGTTACATCATATTTTCGTGTTTAATATATTGTAGTGCCTAAACGGAATATCATGCTTCAGCATCCAGCATCTTTTCTTTCATTAGATTTTCCGTTAACACACACATACACACCATTCGCTAAAAACATTTTTTCCTTTTTCAGAGACCCCAAAATATATATTTCTGGTGGAAACTCAGAGTTTCGAAAATCTGGCACGATGTTAATACTTCCTCTTACTAGGAGGAAGAGAAATAAAACTACATATATAATACTAAATTTAAAATATAAAACTAACTTTAATTATAAATATATAACTTTTTATATATTACTAAAAAAAAAAAAATGAGGGAATGAATTTCCTGAGTTTCCCTCCATTTTGCTGACTCAATCGTCAGTAATTTTAGCCGCCATTTTATGTTTTATTTATTTTTGTATACGTTTTATGTTATTTCCTGCGGGGAATTGTTTCTGTTCAGTATGAGACCAACAAAACTATTATTCACTTCTTTCTAGCTTCTGTGGCCGTTGTCATGTAAAAAAATACTTAGGTCTTCGGGTTGAGACTGCGTCAGTATTTAGTTATACATATCGACGTTTCGTCCATCTAAAACTTTGTTTAAAACTGAAACAACATTTAGTGTGTAATGACTCAATAAGTCAGTGTTATTTCAGCTACTAGAGGCGACACTACCCTGAAGAAGCCTATTGCAATATAGGCGTAACTTCGGTTTCCAACAAAACCCTGACTCTGTCTCAACCTGAAGACCAAATTGTTTTACAATTATAAACATGCCGGTAAAACCTATTTTAACATCTTTAAACATTGGATAGCTCCAAAATAAAGAAACCAGATTTAATTATTATTATACATTAAATAAAAGAACATTTTAAATAAAATGATAATTCCAAAAAGAAAAAAAAAATTATCACTATTATCAATAATAGAACTTTTGTTAGTTATTATTTATTATTATTATTATTATTGAAAAAGTAGGATATGTTTTTGTTTTCTCATTAACAAGTAAATTTCAGGGGCTGATAAAAACCAACATTTGATATTTTAAATAACATTAATTGACATGTCCAAGTTAAAGGCATTTTCCTTTTTCTGAAAATTTCCAAATAATTGCTATTTTCCGGTAACGATAATTACCATTTTTTTTGTTGGTTTTTAACAATTTTGTTAATTTAGGAGTCCTAGCCAAAAATTTTTCGATATTATATCGATGCGTTCCTTTGTTAGGAAAGGGGCTTCTAAATAACTTTAATTAAAATGTCCAAATGAATTTTTATTTGTTCCTAATCTATACTGCTTTATTAATTTCTTTAATTTTTATTTACTTCTAAAATATTTATCCGTTTGCAGTCTCTCTCTCTCTTTTGGTGCTAGACCTTTCTTTGGTCGCCTCATTATCCTGGCTCATATTTCAGTAATTTTTATCTTAGCTTTGTGTTGAATTTATTTTTTGTGTATTTTTTTTATTTTATTTTCCATGGGGGAACTGTTTTTGTTTTTTCTGAAACCACCAATATTTTTTTTTATAACCTTTTATATTTGCCGATAAAAATTATTTTATTTTAATTAAAACATTGGAGAAATAAAAAAAAAATTATATTTTTTATCAAACCTTCTCTAGTGAATGAATTAAAAATAAAAGATAAAAGATGTATAAAGGAAGTGAAATCCATTTAAGGCCCACAAGATCTATTTTGGATCTATTGGGAGTGTTTATATATATGTATATTGTACTTACACATGTTTGTGTAATCACATATCCTTGTGAATATACCCTAAAGCCCAAATAGTTGCACACATCCAGTAACTCTGTAGGCGCACTGAAACAAAATTATATCCTATTTATAACAAAACAAGTTATCTGGTGTGATTCATTATTAAAAATAGATATTAATTTCTTTTTGAAATAAAAAAAATAATAAAACTTGCCACTAGGTGAAAGCCAGTCTACGAGAAAAGTCGTATGAGAGACTGCAATAGAATTTCTTTATGTCCTAGGATTAATTTCAACAAAAAATAAGAACTGAAATTTGCTCAGAGCTCTTCCAGTTTGTTAGTACATTGAAACAAATATACTAGGGCAAGTTTCATTTAAATGAATATTTTCTAACGAGTTTTCAATCATTAAAGTGGTTTATGTAGTTTTCCTTTCTCTTAGGGGATTATTGTACTGCGACCTGAAAGATCTGTTGTGCCCCGTAGCCGGCCTCCAAGCAGTGTTCTCTAGTTTCATACAACATTGCCCATCACAGAACGGCTTCTAGGTAGCTCCTAGGAGCTGTAGAGTCTTCAAAAAAAAAAAATTCTAAGGGCAGCATGTTGGATTCGAACCCGAGATCTCCGCGTTGCTAGCCCAGCGCGCTACCACTGAGCTAATTCCTTCCTTCTCCCTTGGGTTAAGCCAATTAACTAGGGACCGAGACCCTAGTTTGTGTACTGCGTTTGTTCTTGTCTGTAAAGTGTAGAGAGTATTTAGTTTAAGTGTACTGTGGTGTACTGTCCTGACGAAGTGCATGGAATACTGAGCTGTGGTAACCCATAGGGTCGCTACTCTCCAAGTAACTGCATGCAACAGATACTCCTTGCGGGCATTACTGCTGGTAAGAGGAAATACTACGATACTGTCAAATTTTCGAAATTGTGTTTTGACCGGAAATACATGTTTGAAGTTTTCTGAGTGCGAAAAAAGTTTTATAGCGAATAGTAAGTATAAAAGTGTGTTTCTGCATATGTCAAAAATTATTTGAATTAGATTAGTTGAAATAACTATATTTCAAGTTTTTATAGTGTGAAGTTTTTATATTGAGAGTTTACTAGAATATAAGAATTGTATGGTTTTTAGAACACAAAAAAAAAATTCCAGCATTTATTTGTTTATAAAAATAATGAATAAACATTTCATCTGCGTTATCCGAAATAAAGTAATGAAATAAATTATTTCAACATTTCGGACTCTCTAAGTACAAACAAAGGCGTTACTAGAATTCCAAGAAGAAGTTCAGACCTTACAAAAAGATTTTCTGGGTTTTTCAGCTTTGGTGATTTTTTTACTTTCTCTTACTCCTAGTGACAGGAAGTAATCGTGTCAATTTTTCGATATCCAGTTTTCACCGGAAATATCCGTTTTAAGGTCCCCTGAGTCCAAAAAAGTGGCTTCTAGCAAATGGTATGTGTGTGGGTGTATTTGAACAGCATAACTCAAAAACGATGAATCGTAGAAAGTTGAAATTTGATATTACGTTTAGGTATCACCATGGGATCTGACAGTGCATTATCTGTCAAAATTCCTCAACCGGAAGTACCACTTTACTAGTGTTTTTTTTTTTTATGTTTTTGCGATTTTCTCAAAAGTGGCTCCAACGATTTTCTTTAAACTTGGTATATCAACTACATATACAAAGATCTACAACTTTTAATTTAACTTAAATTTAAAAACTTATGTATAAATTTGTTATTTTTGAAGATTATTTGATAGGTTTTTTTTTTTATGCCTTGAAAAAGACAATATATTTGTCGAAACGTTTGGCAAGAATTTAAGTTTTCTTATTTTTTAAAAAGACCGAATCTC
>JAAEAF010012942.1:0-19668 GCA_011037195.1 Triatoma infestans
GAACACACTGGAACCTTCAACTGGAAGTGTGGTGCGTGACAGAAATATAAAGTAGTAGTCAGTTGTCTACATCAACTTCATAGCCTTACTCTGACGATGGATGAATGTCTGAAATCGGGCATCAACAACAAAAATAAGCATGCTATGACCCAGATAGCAGGTAACTATGTTGTAATGTAGAATACAGACCCTAGATGATGACACTAATAGCAAGTGAAATTTAATGTCACAGATTTCTCAGAACTTCCTGAAATCAATGTTTCCTAAAGTGATAGGTAATCTATGTAAGTGATATTCTAAGTTGATGCCGTTTTCCAGAAAATTCAATAAAGCTGCACTTACGATTGACCGATTTTCTTTAAATTTTAAATTCAGTTAATTAATGCTATTAAATTTTAAATTCAATAATTTTAATGTTTCTTTATATTGTATAGATCGTAAAACTATATCATGGTATTGAACTTTGACACTTTAGAAGAAAGCTTAATGTCAACCAAAAAACGTACAAATTTCACTGAGCTAGACTTTGCACCAAAACCGGAATGACGTGATGGGAATTCCTATGGCCCCCCATAACCCCCTCCAAAGTAGGAGGTTAGCCAACAGTAGGGATCAGTGTAGCCAATGTCATTTTCGATATGATGAAGAAGTTGAAGGCAGTGCTGTACGAGAAGTTTTTATGTACATTTAAGAATATGGAATGGATTAAATCATTGACCAAAGTGTATGAAATATTGAGATCATATTGAAGGTTACGATTCGAGACATAGTACAGTAAGTGAGCAATTTGGCGAAAGGTAGCAAAGCTTTAAATGGAAAGTTACATTTGCACCGTGATAAGTTTAGTCATGCCACAAAAGTTTCGTTGAGCTCAAAATATTTTCATACAATGATAGAGACTTGATTAGATTCCTAAATTGGCAAGCTATTGACCGGCTGTTTCTTCTTTTTATATTCCTTCAAGTACAGATTCTTAAGTCTTCATGGTATCAACCTTGAATCTTAAGACTTTTTAAAGTCCTCAAATTCATTCGGTATTTTATCCTCTTTCTTCAACTCTTGATGGAAGCTAGAGGCTGCTTCTAGGGGGGCTCTTAAAATTGCAGCCGGACAATGCAGTAGGCGAGAAGAAGGAGTAATAGTAGTTGATGTGCGGCGCCTGGATGGTATGTTACATGTACCTGATACTGCTGGTAAGTAACATAGAATCCAGCGCTTGTGAGGCGAATTTCACAACAAAGGTTTGATTGCATTACAAAGCCTTGCCAATAATACTCCTCCAAATTAAACTATATTTTTCGCCATAAGAATTCCCATCACGTCATTCCGGTTTTGGTGCGAAGTCTCCTTCAATATTAACTATATTTATATAAAAAACTATTTTTGTCGAAACAGCAAAATAAAATCTATAAATATAAAGAAGAGTAAATAAATAAAGAAGAGTTACAATATTGAAAAATAATTTTAGTATCGAGTATCTGGATTTGAAATTTCCATTAATTCTGACTGGGCATATGTAATCTGGGATTATTATCCTTTTCAAAACTTCAAAAACATAATACTTATAATTCACTTTGTTTCATATTGTGTATTGTTAATTTTGGTTTTAGATTTCTGAAATAATGAATTCTCTCTCACTCTCTCTAGTTTATCTCTAACATATTTTATATTTTAATATTTATTGATGTATTTTTATTTATTATTTAAATTATTCTTTTACTTTATGTTTAAGGCTATTTTGTGCTGGAGTTAAATTTGGATAATTGAATTTTCACCAAAATTCATTTATTAGGTTCCTTTATGGATGAAAAGAAAATGCTTTTATTCTATTTGTGTGTATGTTTCTTTTTTTTAATTTAAGGTGCGTCAACTTCTATGGTCATTGGTGCCCGGAGCTTTCTCGTACAACGCCGGCCTCCGCACAGTATTCTCCCGTTATAGACAACACTGACCGTGAGCTGTAGAGGCTCCTAGGAAAAAAATCTAAGGTCATCCCAACTGGACCTTAGATTTAGTTACCTCCACGTGGGGGACCGAGCTAATCTCTTCTATGTATGTATTTGAACAAAGAACATATCATTTAACTAAGTTATTAATCTTAATTGTAAATCGATTATTTTAAACTTAAATTGCTTTAAAACAACCCAAATAATGTATTAATTTACGAAATATGTGGAAATAAACGCCCTTGGGTCCAGGGTTACTGGCCTGAGGAAAAAACAAAACAATTTTCATACGTAAAATATATAACTTAAAAATTACTGTAAATTTTACGGTGCATTTTATAGCTTGGTAATCCTCTCGAACCTATTAAATCACTTAATATCAAATCAGCTCAAAAAAAATTAGTTATGTAATATATTTTTTAAAAAACGCTCGTTACATTTTGTATGCCTAATAACATACACGTTAATCAGAACTAACTTTCAAGTCTCGTTTTATTGGTGCATTTTTAAATAGTAAAAATTCCTATTATTAATTCAAAATTATTAGTTAATTCTTGATTGAAGTGAATATATATATTGCGCATTCTATAAATAAATTGGATTATTCCAAAATAGATAAATATGAAAAAGGTGCTCTACACGTTAGCCTATCAAACAATTATGATTTTTAATTAATAAAATTGTTTGATTAGAATTCAAAAAGCACAAAATTCGTTCTGTGCCATCATGTATAACGCATGCCCGCAATGGAGCATATATTTGCAAGGACAGAAACAATTTCTGGTGCACCAAAGACACTATTTACAAACTATATGGTGTATATCAAATTGATTTTAAAATTATATTATTATTATGTCAATTATAACAATGGAATTGAATAAAATTAATTGGTCATTTATAAAGTCATTAGGAGAGCAGTAATTTTTGGAAAATTCTTAATTAAACAACCATTACCGCTCACAAAAACATGTTTTTATTGTTGCAGCTAAAATACAGTAATAAAAAAATAAATTGTAATGTTAGCTTCAGAATCTATACTAAAAATGTTTTTTGTAATTTGAACATTTCTACTGTTTAGACCTATATTTTAATTATCTTTATTTGTTTACTCGTTTTCTTTGTTTATTACTAATCTTATATTTTATCTTAATTCCTCAAACATTTATTTAATAAAGTAAACTTATTAGGCCCCCTATTAACCGCTATTTCAATGTAACATTGGGTCCCACTACACTAATTATGGACAATTAAACAATTCAAATGGATTTCACCCGTTGGAGGAGCATGCTTATTTCTGTTGTTTCTGGCCGGTTCCTAATCTCATCCATCTCAAAGTAAGGCTATTAAAATCGTGTAGAGAGTTGACTTCAAATTTATGTCAACAAACGTGGTATGACAGATGAGTAGAGTGCAGAGGGGTGAAGACTAGGGTATCCTCATAAGGGGGTAAAGTGATCGAACGAAGAATATGATGATTGTTTCGTCGGTTAGTATGGTTGTTATTGGTGGTAACGTAGAAAAGTATAGCGCTGCTATCGAGAACTTGCTTGAAAATCATTTCACTCCTAGTTAGTTAGAACGCTCGGTGGTGAGCTAGCTAGATGGACCATTCAAGGTTGATGTGGTAACCGACTGTATTTTTCAAAGATTGTAGACTGGCCAATAAAAAACTCTTCTGATCGCTTATATTCCATTTCGCTTACAGCTAGAGAAAGCTTCTAGGTGGGAGATTGGCTATCGTGATTGAAGCCCATTCACCAATATACACTGTTGTGGAAATGACACTGGTGTAACGTTTAGTTTGCATGCACTTGGAGTGGGCGGCATTTTGATGGCTAATAGAATTATTGAGTCCAGCTTTTCTTTTGGCGAATTCGCTGGCTATTATTACTGACTTCAACTTTCTCACGAACTTGTTAGCCTTACGCTGACGATTGATGAGAATCCGAAACCGGGCTATAACAAAAATAAGAATGCTAAGACAAAGTCCCAGTTATCCAGCATTGCGGACCCCCACCTAGATATTAAAAAAACAAAATTCCAGCTTAAACAAAAAATTCAATCAAAGCTGTGACAAAGAATAAGTCAGTTTTTAAATTTACTTCTTTTGTTTTTCTTTTAATAAATTTATATAAATCTATTTGTTTTATTGTAATTTATATAATGACCCAATTTTTTTTTTTTTTTTTTTTTTTTTTTTTTTTTTTTTTTTTTTTTTTTTTAATTTATTTATTGTAATACAGTACCAACACAAAATGTGTTTTGCCTGTAATGCTGTTGTCTGTATGATAATGTACTGACGTGTAGAACGTGTGCAGGTACCCCATCCAATGATGGCCCTGTTGGAGTGATTTGTTTATGGAGTGAATAAATGAAATGTGAAGTGAAATGAATGTATTGGGTGTGAATGTAATTATGCTAGTTCATAATGTCGTTCAGTGAGGTCTGTCAGTCAGTATGAAGTTTGTCTACACTGTGGATGTAACAAATCCTGTGGCCATCTCCGTTTTAGTCTTCTTCCTGGAACTAGAGTTGTTTGTAAATTGTTGATTAGAAGATTTGTATGACTGTTCAGTTTGACAGTCGATGTGCTGCTTGTTGTACTGTTTCAGTGTTTGTGTCTTTATGTATTGTTTCGTTTGTAACATAGAAAGGAGATGAAAGTATAGTCAGCAGTGTGCGAGATTGGAATGTCTGAATTTTTTTTCAAATGTGTCTGTTTAGCCGCTCCCCAAAGCTGAAATCCGTATGTCCAAATTGGTTTCAATAGAGTCTTGTAAATTAGGAGTTTGTTGTTTATGTTTAATGTGGATTTTGTCTTTAGTAATCTATATAACTGTTTGAAACGTAAATTAAGTTCAAGTCTTTTAGTTTTTACATGTGTTGCCCAAGTTAGTCGTTTGTCCAAATGCATCCCTAAATATTTTACCGAGTTACTTAACGGTAATGGTTCGTTATCATATTTCACAGGTATATCTTCCGTCTTTTTTAGAGTAAAATGTACTGTTTTTGTTTTGTTTATATTGAGTTTACTTTTCCATGTGATGTTCCAGTTATGCAAGTTAGTCAATGCTGCTCCAATATTAATTTGTTGGTTATTATGTCTGTGTTGGTAACAAGTAGTGCTGTGTCATCTGCATAGGTCGCAGTAACAATATTCGGATGTTCAGGTATGTCGTATGTGTAAATATTGTATAGTAGTGGCCCCAGAACACTCCCCTGCGGGACTCCAGCCTCAATGGGATGAATGTCGGAGATAACTGTTTTTACCCTAACACTGAAGAATCTGTCCTCGAGATAAGATTTTAGCAAAAGGTAATAAGTGAAAGGTAGAATTCTCTTTAGTTTGACAAGCAATCCTGGGTGCCACACTTTATCGAAGGCTTGTGAAACATCTAGAAAAATGCCTGTACATATCTGTTTGGATTCGAGTGCGTTAGCAATCTGTGTTGTGACTCTTGTATTTGATGAATAGTAGAGTGCTGTTGTCTGAAGCCAAATTGATGCTGTGGTATGATACGGTCTGTATAGTGTGTAAGTCGTTTTATGAGCAGTTTTTCTAGTAATTTTCCTAGTATCGGAAGCAAACTAATTGGTCTGTAAGAAGTAGGCTCTGTAGGAGATTTGCCAGGTTTTGGTATCATACTTACTAAGGAATATTTCCAGATAAGAGGGAAATAAACAGTCCTTAGTGATGCATTAAATAGAAACGTGAGATACAGTATTGCTTTTTTTGGCAATAGTTTAAGGATGTCTGCAGTAATGAGATCGTATCCCGGTGATTTCTTGTTTGACAAGTTCTTAATAGCATGTTGTACTTCTGCGGGTGTAAAAGGTTTTGGTGGAAGTGAAAGTTGGAGTGGTTCATACAATTCAGTTCTTGTTCAATAGAACAATTTTGAAGAGACGCACAATAGTGAGTCTCTTCTTCCGCATAGTTATGAGGCTGGAAAACTTGTTGGAGGTGGTGGGAGAAAAGTGAGGCTTTTTCTTCGTCAGTTGTTGTCCATTTTCCATTGTCGTTTCTTAAAGGTGATGTGACAGGTATGTAGTGTAAAATGCGTTTTGTTGTCCTCCATAAGCTGTAGTCTTTGGTACTAAGGGATTGTAAGTATTGGTCTTGCCTTTTAGGATTTAGGTCGTTTAGTTCAGTGTTAAGATGTCTTGTGACTTGGTTGTAGTGCGCCCTGTGTGATGGTAGACGCGTGCGTTGCCACTGCTTTCTTAGAGTCCGCTTTTCGCGCAACAATAGTCTAATATGGTGAGGTAAGCAAGTAGCTGTTCGTGGCTTGTGTTGATGATTGTGTCTAGTCTGCGATTTATATAATGACCCAAATACGTAAATTATTTACAATTAAATATAAACAATAAACATACATGTGATATAACTTACCCTAATGGTGCAAGTACGATAATAAATTGGTAGCCATAGTAAAATGTAATGCCACACCACAGTAGAAATTTAATGCTGACTATATAAATAATTATAACATTAAGACAATGGCACAAATTTTATCAGTGAACTGTTATAGTTTTCACAATTTCAACTGTATTTATGCCCAGTAAATCTATGAACCTATTATATTTCTAGTTTTAGTGTATTGATTTATTTTTTATTTATTTAACATATTACTGGTGTAAAAGGAAGTATTACAATCGTGCGAAATTATCTTAATTGAGTTTTCATAGAAAATGCATGAATTGAGCCTGCCTGAATATGGAAAAAGGTTTTTGTGAATACTGTCAATAAGAGTATTTTCTCTTCTTATTTTTTCCTACGAAAACGCCTTTAAAGATTATCATATTTAAAAATAAACTGCACTGACGTAAAAAATGCACTTTTTTAGGAGTTGATGGGCAATATCCAAACTTCAGTCAACTTCATTCTTTCAAACTTGAATTTTGATAATTACATTCGATTCTTTTTAATATAAGTAGA
Organism: Triatoma infestans; assembly: GCA_011037195.1. Lineage (NCBI taxonomy): Eukaryota > Metazoa > Arthropoda > Insecta > Hemiptera > Reduviidae > Triatoma > Triatoma infestans. The sequence continues at coordinate 6,886 of JAAEAF010012942.1, forward strand.
TGGTAAAACTGTATATTTCAATGTAACATATTAATTTATGCGGAATAATGTTTGAAAGGAAAAGTAGGGGGGTGGCAGAATATGTTTAGTAAGTATAGTGACGGAAATCACATTGCTGAGAGACACTAGCACGTGGGTCAGCTAACAGTTCAAGTTCGCTCCACCATCACCTTCCAGCCCGGGCAACTGGAGTTTCCACTACAAAGCAATATTTCAAACGTTCACCAGTAGCAAGCAGCCACTTCTTCAGGGATCTTAGCATGCTTGGGGATCTTTCAGGCCAAATTGCACTTATACTCACATTCTCAATCTCCCACAATGTACATAGATCTGCAGAGGTATTTGGTGTGTGTGACTAAGTTTAGCCAATCTCTGGTTAACTATATCATATATCATATACACACACTCATTCACTGAAACTCTCACAATAAATACCTTTCAGAAGGCTATGTTCTAAGTGCTGATACCCAAGAAAACTACAAAAAAAAGATCATTTAGGTCGCGGTAAATTAGGCTCTATTGCTATTCTCACATCTCCCCCTAACAAAGAAAAGTAGGGAGAAACTATTCAACATATGAAGGGCAGTATTTATTCTACATCACATTACCTCTAGAGCCATTTTTGAGAAAGTAGATAAATCCAGAAAAAGAAATTGTGGCTTACCTTCTGGGTAAGAAGGAATATTGCGGTCGAGTCAAATTTTCAAAATTGAGTTTACTACGGAAATACATATTTTGAGGTCCCCTAAGTACGAAAGAAGTGTTTGAAGAGAATGGTCAGTCTGTGTGTATGAACAAAATAACTAAAAAACGAAAAATCGCAGGTTGATTAAACTTGGTATTTCGTGTACCATATCTGACCCGAAAGGTTTCGGGCAAAATCATCAACCGGAAATGAGACTATACTGACTTTTTCCATTGTTTCGCGATTTTTTCGAAAAACGGAACCACTGATTGTCTTTAAACTTGGTATGCCAGCTACGCACATCAAACCCTATTACTTTTATTTGAAACATTTTCCCGGGAAAAGTGTTTTTTTTGGGGAGTGGGGGGGGAACCCTATAAGGTACCATATCAATACAACTATGGTTGTACCATTTATATCATTCTAATATAGTATTAGAAGCATTGGAGGAAATCCAAATTTGAAGAAAATTGGTTGACCGGAAGTGCAACTTTATAGAATAGGATTTTGGAATTTTCCGGAAAACACTGTGACGATTTCCTCTAAACTTGGTACGCCACTGCAATATACAAAAGTATCACATTTATTTGAAACATTTTTTTTTTTTTAAACTGATTTTGAATAGTTGTGCGGAATTTGTGGCGTTAAATATGAAATGCTATCTGCATGTTAGTTCTGCAGTTTGGTTCTGCATGTTTGTTCACCCCCTTTTAAATATATATTTCGTGATAAAACTAAATTTTGACAAGGTTGCGATAATTTCAGTTTAAAAATTTAATAGTTAGATTTATAATTATATTAATAAAGACAAAAAAAAAAAAATATATATTATTATAAATGTTATTGTTAGAATAAATACTTGGTAAAGATTATTTAAATAGAAAGTAGGGAGCATCTTGTGCTGGTTAAAAGTTTCCATGGAAGAGGAAAGCGCTAGAAATGTTGGAATTGTACAAGTTTTAGTTAAGAAAGAGAGAAAACACATTCTGCTTAGGCAAGAAGTTTGTACTCACTGAGCAAGAGTGGGAGAGAGAAAGCTAGAGAGCTGGTTAATGCCTCTGGTATACCGTATATTTGTAGACAATAACCTAATTCATGTGGCACATTTACACAGCCAACTGAATAGTTCATGTAAATTAGTTTGGGCGCTTTTTATGTACCCTTCTGTGTTTATATTATATATATACACACACACACTATATTTATTGCTGAACATTGTGAATTATTTCATTTTGGAAAGATACAATTGATATTAATAATTTTACTTGTACATTAAAAAAAAATATATATTATTTTATGAGTAAACTAAGATCTAGTGTCAAATATTCCTATGGCTTCCTCTCACTGCAATTTTTACATGATGACAATTTTCACTTTCTCTTAATGCCGTGAGATGGCGATCGTCTGAAATTTTTCAAATTGTGTTCTCACCGGAAATACATGTTTTGAGGTCTCCTGAGTATGAAAAACAGTTTTTAGTAAATGGTCTCTATGTATATATATTTGCGTGTGTGTGTGTGTGTGTGTTTGTGTATGTGTTTTAGAATCTCAAAAACGAAAAATCGTGGTATCAAGTTTTCGCATCTGAAATAAAGGTTCCCGCCAAAATCCATCAACGGGAAGTGTGACTCTCCGATAAAAATAAAAAACTGGGAAAAATTCCAGTTTTGTCGCGATTTCCTTAAGACCAATATATTTTATTTGAAAATTTTCCCGGGAAATTTTATTTTTGGGGGTGCAATAAGAGAACCGAGCTTTATGCTCCCCACTAAAGGGTCCCTTTAGTACAATATATTGCTTTACTAACTATATAATAATATTATATAGGGTTTTTTGGGGGGTTTTTGAAAGGTGCACAACATGTAAGGTCCTCGCACCTTTTATCTTATCTCTGATGCATACTATACTGATTGGGTTAAACTACTAGTTACCTAACGAGAATACCTAACGACAACTGGCCTAACCTACAATAAATCGAACCTGTATTGTTTCTATAACTACTTCGGGTGGAGTACTTGATATTCCTCGCACCCCTCACGGATCATAGCCTAAAGTAAAACTAATATGTACATTTACTCTAATTTACACTTATCATTACGCATTCATACAAACAAACATACCAATAAGTACTTACATACTTAATACTAATAAATACTCCCAAGCAAATATATACATACACACATTAAAAATGGACAGTCATACTACACATATACGCACTAAACTGAATTTCTGGTTGAGTATTCAATATTCCTCGCACCCTAAACAGAAACTAAACCTAAAACTAACATATTCATACTATTTACACTACATTTTTTCGTACCATTTATACCTTACCGGGGTGCCACCCTGACATAGACCCACCCCTCCAGAAGAAGTGGCTCCCAATTATGTACATTTAAAGTACAGGAAAGGCGTCCTGTAGAGAAGAAGTCTGCCACCCCTATCCCGACCCCGCACTCATTCATACAACCATTCTTAAAGCACAAGTCTAAATCTAACACAAATTAATTCTACTTACAGACCTAATCAACAGAGAAACCTATATACAGCAATTTATACGAGTCTAACAGATATTTTCAGCATAGTGTCCATTAAATTAAATGCATTAAGTTAATTTCTTGTAGAAAGTGCAGCGCTTTTTGTACATTGTTTTCCTTGTCACTTAGAATTTCCTTAATGCTCTTTACTAAGTTCACTCTCCCTTTTGCTTCACTGTACATCGTGAAGTGAATATATAGAGGACTGTTAGTGGAGCATCGCAGTTTTCGCACATTGGCGGTGATTCTTTTCTGAAGATATGTCCGTGGGTCAGCAACGTCTGGCCGATCCTCAGCCTGGCCAGTACGACTTCCTCACGACGAGATCTTTTACAAGATGTAACCCATTTTTCGGGTTTGTATTTTGCAGCTCTTAATTTATTAGTTAGAGATATTGACTCCCACTCAATCATGCACTGCAACATCACTTTTTTCTTTAAATAGTTTTTCCAGTCGCTGCTTAAAACCCATTCATATTTATTACTTCTGAAAGCTGCCTCTTGGCCGCTTTGTCAGCAGCTTCATTTACTTTTATACCAATATGCCCAGGGACCCATACGAAAATAATTTTCTTTGAATTTTGCGTACCAGTATGTAGAGATTTATTTATAGACTGGATCAGAGCGTTATCTGTATCTAATTTAGATATAGCCTCAAGAGACCTTCTTGAATCGGTACATATAATGTAGTTTCCTTCTTCATTATTTGCTATATATTCATGTGCTTACTTATGGCAAATATTTCTGCTGTGAAAATACTTGCAATATTATTTAACGAAAAACCATGAACAGCATTATCTTTTACAAAGACTGATCCTACAGTAGTGCTTATTTTGGAGCCGTCTGTAAATATTTGCTTGAAGATTTTATATTGTAACGTTTTTCCCTCTAGACTAGCTACTGCAAGTAGTTTTAAGTGGGTTCGTATAGATAAAATACGCTAAACTTCAATAAAGAAAACACCAATTTATTGTTATACACAATAAATTACAAAATACAACACTTAATAATAATTACTTCACAGTTTAAACCACAAAAGTTCACTTTGTTCACTTTTTATACACTTTTCACAAACTAGTGACTTCGTTGTAACTGGAAAACTCTCTCAACTCTCTGCGGTCCCACTATTTATACCGGTGGGGAATCTTCTAGAACTTCCTCCATTCTTCTAGAGAGAACTAGAGCGCCGCCACTGCTTCCTGTGGCCACTAAGAGAACTTGAGGTTCCTACCGCTCCTAGATGGCACCACTGGCTGCGTTACAATATTTATTGTTAGTTCTCTCCAGGTACGTACTTCTGCATATACAATGCGGGGTATCACTTTTAGCATATTTACCAAGAGTGTAATCTACAATGGGGCTATTCAGTATCCATGGTTCAATCCTGGATGTTATAAGGCTTATTAAGGACGGAAAGGCAATATCACTTTGGAAGCAGAAACTTTGGAAACGTATTCCCAACGGTATTGTACCAGGATGTATTGTAAGATTCTAGACTGCCAGATGTGAAAAGAATTTTGTGGGCTGTATGATTTACTAACGGCATTATTCTGGCCGCGTAATTACACAGCAACATATTTCTCCTTACTCTTACAGAAGGTTCTCCACTTTCTGCAAATAAACTAGGTATCGGACTTGTTCTTAAAGCCCCTACTGACATACGGATTCCTTCATTATAGATAGGGTTAGTATTTGCAATACAGATTCCCTGGCTGAACCGTAAATAATGCTTCCGTAATCCAACCTCGGGTGGATAAAAGGTTTGTAAAAGTTTAGTAGATTATAGCGATCAGCTCCCCAAGAAGTCCCTTTTAATACTTTTATTGCATTGAGTTTCCTAATGCACCTCTCTTTTAAATCCTGTAGGTGCGGACGCCAACTTAATTTTGAATCAACGATAATTCCCAAGTATCTCATCTTGTCCAAACACGGAATAATTCTGCCTTCCATCTGAGTTTTACTGCTGGTTGTTCTCTTCTAAATCTATGGAAATGCGTGCATGTGCTTTTGTTTAGAGAGAAGTGGAGACCATTCTTCTCTGCCCACCGTTCTAGATTACCTATGGCGGTCTGTAGATTCTCTTCAGCTACTGAGAGACTTGGAGAACTACTGAATGTTACCAAATCGTTGACATAGAGCATTCCTTCTACTGCTGGTTCTAAACAATTTATGATATTATTTATTGCTATAAGAAACTTCGTAGGGCTTAATATACTGCCTTGAGGAACCCCGTTCTCTTGTATAAAAGAAGGTGACAAGAAATTTCTAATCTGTACCCTAAATGTCTGTTCTATTCTGTTTCCTAAAAGTTTTAGGAAATTCTGAATAAATATTGGCAGATTTCCCTTTAAATCTGTTTTATGTATGCTATGTCTCCACACCATATCGAAAGCTTTTTCTATGTCCAAAAAAAACTGCTATGAGATGGTGTTTTTTTCTGTAAGCGTTTTGGATGGCATCTTCAAGTATTACTAAAGGATCCATGGTGCCGTGGTTTCGCCTGAAACCAGTTTGCTGTTTTCTTGGAAGTTCATAAGATTCTAGGTACCATGTCAGTCGTCTACACATCATTCTTACTAATGTCTTACATAGACAGCTTGTTAAAGTGATGGGACGATATGATTGGGAGTCTGTTATATCTTTTGCCTTCCTTTAAGATTGGTATAGTTATCGCGGCACTACATGCTTTCGGAAATTTTATGTTATTCCATATTTTACTGAAAAACCTCAGAATATATATTTCATTATTACTTGTTAAGTTTTTTAAAAATCTGTAGTGCACTTTGTCCGACCCTGGGGACGTATCTTTGGATCCGGACAAAGATGCTTCTAATTCCCATAATTTTAATGGCAATAGGAATGGTTATGATTTGTATCAAGAAAATCTATATCATTTTGTTCTTCTTGCTTTTTTATGGTCAGGAATTTCCGGCAATATCCATCTGTCCTGGACACTTTTGCAAAAGTCTCGACCAGTAATTCGGCTTTTTCTGCGTCACCAATTATGACGTGCCAATTATGTTTAGACCAGGTATCTAGTTATTGGATCGAACCCCTATGATCGTCTTCACTTTTCTCCACACTTCGGAGGTTGGAGTAGATCGTGTGATGGTTGATATAAATTCTCGCCAGGACCCTCATCTGCTTTCCTTTATTATCCTTCTGGCTTCAGATCTTATTATTTTGTATTTAACGAAGTTTAATTCGGAAGGCTGGTTATGGAATCGTCTCAAAGCTTTTTTCCTATTTTTAATTGCAATTCTGCAGCGTTCGTTCCACCAAGGGGCGAGGAAGTTACGTGGGTGTGCATTCGTTTTAGGGTTTGATGCTTCAGCGGCGTCATTCAATACTTTGACTATATAGTCTAATTCATCATCAATATTTGAAAAGCCATGATCAATGAAATTGGCTAGAGAGGCAAATTTGTCCCAATCTGCCCGTTTCATTGACCATCTAGGGACTACGAATTCATCAATATTCTGTAATTCATGGTTTACCAGTCTAGGGAAATGATCACTTCCACAGAGATCATTATGAGCTTTCCGATCAAGAACTGGAAATAGTTGTGGGGAACAAAAGGCTAGATCGATGGCTGTGAGGTTAACGTTACTACTATTGAAAAGGGTGAATACTTGTTTATTAATTAACGCAATGTTTTCTGTAATTTGAATTTCTTCGAGAATTCTTCCACGATGACTCACATGGGTGGATCCCCATTGAATGTGGTGAGCATTGAAGTCACCTAAGATCATAAAAGGAGGAGATAATGCCCGAATGAACCTTAGCAATTCACTTTTGATTATGTTGGCTGCCGGTGGGAGGTAAGTACTACATATCGTAATTTTCGTGGGGGCATATATTGTTAAGCGAATCATCTGAATATCATCAGCAACGCTGGTAACTTTATCGCAATATACATCGTTCCTTACGAAGATTGCCACGCTACTACAAGCTCTGTTGCCTAACAAAAAGTACCTCCGAAAGAGTTGGTATCCCGTAAGTTGAGGGATATCCCTACCCCGGAAGTTTGTCTCCTGCAGGCAAATAATTGTGGGCTATATTACCTATCAATAGTTTAAGGTCTACTAAATTTTTATAAAAACCACGAATATTCCACTGCAGAATATTAGTTTCTCCCTTCCAGAATTTCTATTATCTTATGAAAAGTTCCAAGTACTAGCTGTTAAAGAAAAGTTAATGGGGAATCCCTCAGAGGGAATTTTGCTAGAGAAGCTGAAGTATTAAACACTTCTTTTTCATGGATTTTTATTAAATTTGTTATTAATAGTAAGCCGACAATCTTAGGGGTTGTATATTTTAAACCTAATTCAAATGATGCTCTGTTTGATAAGTTTAATGGAATTTTATATGATATATTTGTTCAGTTCAGTAACTGCAAAATAGTTATAGTTGGATTTTAATGCTCGCGTAGCAAATTCAAACTCTATTGATGAAAATGTTTTTGAAAAGTCATCTTTTATGGTGATAGATATTCTTTGGATTCTACAGTAAATAAACAGGGGAATAGAATACTGGAAATAATGGAAAATTACGGTATGTGGTTGTGTAATGGTAGGTCATCCAGGGACCGTCCCGCTTCTTATACTTATATTGGTGCCACCGGTTGTAGTGTGATCGACCATGTCTGGATTAATCATCTTACTCTTGAATCATATCTTGAATTCGAGGTGTTGAACACTCAAACTGGGATATCTGACCATCAGAGTAACTACTACCAATTGTTTTAAAGGTAAATGTTTACCCAGATATCCTCTCCCTTCCTTGTGCTAAGAAAATTAGTTATAGCGTTTATAATAGAGATCCTTATTATATGAAGCAGTTTAGTGAATTTTTAAATCTTTCTAGTAACATTTATTTTAATAGTAATTCAATTGATAGCTTAAACGAAAACCTAGAGAAATCTATAACTGACGCTTTAATGAAAACCGGCATGAAAACGATTCATTTTAAAAATAGCCTTAATAAAATCAATAATAATAATTTAAACAAATGTTGGTACAATACTGATTGTTCTTACGCTAAAAAAGAAGTAAACCGTGCTTATAAGTTATGCCGTAAATTTAATTTTGAAAAAAATATATCTCACTAAATATCTTCAGGCAAAAAAACAATATAAAAAAGTAATAACAAAAGCTAGGATAAATTATTATGAGATTATCAAGTTAAACTTGAGAAACGTAAAGTGTAGTAAAGACTTCTGGACTGCTGTAAATAACTTAAAAAAAAAAAATTCAAAAATGCCCGAGTATAGAGATGTGGGAATCCTTCCTTTCAGATGTGTACAATAAAGAATCTATCCCTGAATGTATACCGCAATCTGTCAGCCATTCATTTTTAGATTATGAGATAACATTAGATGAGCTGAACGAGAGCATTGATAGTCTTAAACTCTTCAAAGCTTCTGGACCTGATGATATTGTCAATGAATGCTATCGGTCATTAACTGCGAATTGGATACATTATATGTTAATTCTATTCAATACTATATGGCTATCAGAGAAAGTTCCGATAGGATGGGATAAAGTCAAATTAAAAATGATTCATAAAAGAGGTAATCCCCTTGAGCCTACTAATTATAGGGGAATTGCCCTTATAAATAATATTGTTAAAATTTTTACTCGAATTCTCACCAAACGGCTGACAAATTGGGTAGAGAATAAACATCCTGAAGAACAGTGGATTTCAGAAGAGAAAGAGGATGCAGGGATGCTATTTTCTCTTTGGCCTCTTTAATCAGCATTAATCTCCGAGTAAAAAAAGCAAAAGTGTTTGGGATATTTGTGGACTTCCAACGCGCTTTTGATTGGATTTCGCATGCGAAACTATGGGCGAAATTGAATGAAAATTCTATTTATGGTAAATGTATAAATATAATTAGAGACTTATATGAGAAAGCCGTAATTTTTATTGACAATGATGGAGTATCAACAAAGGAAATTAAAGTATCAGAGAGCGTACTTCAAGAAGAAAATCTCTCACCTCTCCTGTCCTCACTGACCTTGTGCGACATTGTACGTTTTTTCAGGAATCATGGTGCGGTTGGTGTCAGTGTTAATGAAAAGAATGATGTCCTTATGTTATTATATGCTGATGACATCGTGATTCTGGGCTAGTCATGGCAAGATATTCAATTTAAGTTGGATTTGTTGCTTAAGTATGCAGAGGCGAATTTCTTAAAACTCAACGTGGACAAAACGAAAGTCTTGCCTTTCCATTAAGGAGGAATTCTGAGAAAATGTAGAAAAGATTTATATAAAAAAAATGAGGTTGAAACCGTCAAGGAATTCAAATACTTAGGCGTAATTTTTTCATCTAATGGAAAGTTTAAAAAAGCTAGTGACCACAGCAAGCCATTAGGTAAGATAGGTCAACTAGGGTTAAGTACATTCTGTGTAAGGGTAAGTCTTGGGAAGCCAAAGGAAGGTTGTTTGACTCAATGTTCGCTAGTGTTCTGATGTATTGCGGGGTGGTATGGTCCGCTGCTTATGTCGACTCCTTGATAAAGTTCAATTCACTTTTTTAAATCCTTATCGCAGCTGAGCAGAACAACTCCTGGCACCTTAGTTAGAACTGAAACCGGTAGGGTTCATCTGGATTTTCAGGTATTTGTCAGACTGATTAATTGATGGATGGTAATGCTACAGATGGGTGACACCCGTATTCCTAGACTTGTTATGATAGATTGTACAAATTAGTTTACCACCAACAAATGCCTTTTAATTGGTGTAGTTCTCTTCTGATTTCACTTGAAAAAATTGGAGCAACGGATTTATGGAAATCTAACAACTATATCGAAGTGAAAAAAAGTAAAAACAGATTAATTAACGCTTATAGGTCGCACCTGATAAGTTTAGACATTAATAAAATTTACAACTGTAAATATAACAGCTATATTAGGTTTGTCAGTAATTTTCATGGTGAAGAATCTTATCTAAAGTTAAACGTGGAGTTTAATTTATATAATACTTTCTCAAATAAGAGCAGCCAATGAAAAATACCCAAGAGTCATTTTAAAAAATAAAATTTACAAATTCAACCCTGAAGCTAATTGTAAACTCTGTTCAGATAATCTGCCTGATACTATAGTTCACTTTCTGATTGAATGTAAATTTTTGAATAATCTTAGATCAAAATATCTTGTCCAATTTCCTTTTACTGATGAGTGTTGTTATTTAGACAAACTTGATTCCCTGTTAAATTGTGTAAAAGTCAATCAAATGAAATCTGTAGTTTATTTTATAAAACCTTGTTTAGTAATAAAAGGTGAGATCCAACGTTGGCTTTAAATCTACTCAAAATTGTATATATATAAAAAAAATAGATAAATAAATAAGGTAATATCTTGTTATACAATAACTAATGAATTAATTAATTAAAGTAACGCTTTTGCTTATATATGTTTTGTTAATATGTTTAGAAGAGTGAATATTATTTTAAAATGTATGTTTTGTGCTGGACTGCTGCTTTTTATAAAATTTGTTATTTTTTAAAAAAAAGCAAAAAACCATTGTATTGAATTCCACTGCAGAATCATTTTAGATTAAAATATAAACAATTTATTTTATTCTGTAGCCAACTTTTTCTCCCTTCCTTTTTTTCGAAGGTTGTACACATATTTCTCTAAAGTTGCTAAATCCATTGGATCCGGATCCTTATCCTCACCACTTACCAAAGAAGAATTTGAGGAAGCATTGCTTCCTATTTCTGAATTGATCTCTGTTTTCTGTCCTACTTTTTTGCCCACTCCTCCCAGTATTTTCCTGGGTGGTGAGGCAGAGTAGACAGCTTTTGAGGTTGGGGAAATCGGAGTTTGAGATCGTTTTTTAGAAGAGATGGGTGGTTTCACGGGATCTTCCATGACTACCTCCATCTCTTTTTTCTGATCACTACCACTTTTCCACTTTCACTTAAACCCACTTGTTTGGACTCAGGGGACCTCAAAACGGATATTACCGGTGAAAACTCGATATGGAAAATTTGACACGATTACAATACTTCCTCTTACTAGGAGTAAAAGAAAGTAAAAATGATAGAAGGGTTTTGGCAGCTTTTCAGTTTCGTTAAAATTTAAACTGACGCTTCATGGTGTTGAGACAGAGGCGCTCACAGTGTCCACTCAGGTATGTATCATCCGTACCACCTTTTTCTTTCAGGCAAGCCTAATGAAACATTTGTAAACATTGGAATTTTAAAGACTTACTTTTTAGTCAAATAATTGTATTGATTGGAATAAAAGAAAGTCGTATGAGTGTTTCACACCAATTTTTTTTTTCAAGTTGAAATTGTTCAATTCTTTTTACTGTCGCTAGGTGATGGACAACTAATTGGGCTGTCTGCTGTCCTGGAGGATCCCCCAAGCTCTCAGCTCCTCGGGAATCCTCTAAGATTAAATTTTCTTTGAAAAGTGTTTCAAATAAAATGTGTTACGATTGTATGTGTACAGTTAATTTGTTAATGTGCCAGTGAAATACTTAATTAAATGAACACCATCTGGTAATAAAATATACAATATTTTCTGCTTCCATTATATAATAGGTTTTAGAAAGAGAGAAATTAGTGAGAAAGGGTTTCTGAGAAACAAGCTACAATACATGCTGAACACTGTATAATAAAAGAGAGATACTAATCTACTTTACACCAATAATAGACATAAGGTAGCGAGAGATATAGATTGAGTGAAGAGAAGGATATTAGTTGGTTGCTACCGCGTTGTAAATTGTTTAATAACTGTCCCTCTGTAGGGCTGGCTCAGCTGTATATATACGGAGACTCCACTCTAGCCTCGCCTAAGTAACGAGAGAGATTTCAGTTTTGTGTTTCTCTCTGCTCTACTCGGATCATATTACACACTGCACTATTAAATAAAGTACAGATTTGCGGGGCCGTACTACTGAATTATTATCTTAGATTTTTTCATGGTCGATTTTGGTTCGATTACCGTAAAAACCAGTTTGGTCTTGTGTTAAGAAAAATGCTTGTATGAACGATCGGAGTTTATAGTTTGTACTTGGTTTGACCATTGTTGCACATGGTAAGCTGCACACACATATATAAACTACGTTTAACCCTACGTATAAACCCTATGTATATTGTTGGGTGAGTGTTGGGGGATTCAGTCTAAGTGTTATTCGTATTGTTTGATAACCGCAGGGATGCTAAAATCCCTGAAGAAATGGCTACTCCATTTCCCTCCATTAGCGGTATATTATCTTAAGCCAATAAACAAATACTAGTAAAATGTGTGCATTTACAACTATATTTTTTTCTGGAAAAAACATCTCCTTCTGAATGATTAAAAGATAAATATAAGATCATATTATTATAGTTTGAAGGAGGCTGAGCTGCTGATTGGTGAAGGTCACGTTGGTTATCAGTCTGATGCTGGGTCGGCGGAGGAACAAGCTAAGAAAAAGAAAAAAGTAGATGATATTAAGGAAAGATTGGGTCAGTTTCGATTTCGTCTCAGATCCCCATCAGCTTCATCAGTCAAATCACTTCCCTGCTGAATGCTGTCGAGAAGCTGCCTCGGCCAGTCACATCC
>JAAEAF010012943.1:0-15541 GCA_011037195.1 Triatoma infestans
TACACTTGTATATTATATAAATATGTGTATATATTATTTAATAATTTTATTTTTTTTTTGTCTTTTTTTATGTGAATAAAATTATTCTTTAAAAAAAAATAAATAAAATCAAGGTTTTATTTAGTGAGCTGTAGATCGCTCTATGGAAAAAAAATTAAACAATATATACGTCGTATATAGCAAAGGAAATTTCAGCATGCTTTTCTTTCTTTTTTACTTTTTTAAAATTTTCTTTATAACAAAAGTTTTATTTCTTTGAATTTTCTATAAATACGATAAGTTACATTTTCAAAATTTGATTTTTTATTTTTATTTTTAAAGATAAAGAATTATTCCTTATCTTTGTTTATTTCCACAATTCCATAATAAAAACTTAATTTTGAAAACTTTATAGAAAATTTGTTGCAGGAAAAATCTGTATATTTGGATATACTGAGTTACTTTTACTTGGATGTATAGAATTAGATTTTCATTTCTTCTTTTTATTTGGATTGTAGCCTAAATTTTGGACGCAGGTGATATGTGGCGTATTTTTAGAAAATATGGGATGCACACAAACTTTAAAAGAAAAAAAAGGAAAAATTCTGAACTCAGAAACCTACATAGAATATATGTATAAATGTAAAAAATTTATTTGTGGAGGGGGGAGCCCAGACTCAGCCAATAGTATTTTACTGTTTCAGATATATATATATATATATTTCCGGCTATTTTCTGCCACTTTACGTCTGTTCTATTTAAGAAAAAACTAAGAAATTTCTGTCTTTTGTAGGCGTGGTCTGATACCAAGGAGGATCAGACTAGCCTTTCAAAAAAGATGGAAATAGAACTTCATTTAGGTTTTTTCTCTTTTACTTCCTTTTTTTATCTGACCACACCCGGCGTGGGAAGATCTCTGCTGGGGAATTTTTTAGAGAGAAAAATTTCTCTTAGTTGCAATTCTCAAATTTCAATTTGTTTTTCTTTTTGTGAAAATTCTATTGACATGTTTACTTTCTCTTACTCCCTAGTGAGGAAGTATTGCGATCGCGGCAAATCGAAATTGAGTTTTCACAGGAAATACATGTTTTGAGGTTCCCTGAGTGTGAGTATTTAAAAAATGAACAACCGCAGGAAGCTCAAACTGGTTATTCCGTTTTGGTACAAAACCGATCAACCAGACTTTACTGAATATTGTTTTATTCATTTTTTAGCGATTTTCTCGAAAACAGCTGTAACGATTTTCTTGAAAATTCGTACGCTATCAACACAAATAAATATCTATCACTTTTATTTGAAATATTTTCCAGGGAAAATTGAATTTCGGGGGGAACAATAGCGATGTGCTTTTCTTTAAATGATCACTTCAGTACAATATATGGTTCTACTATTAATAAAATTAATTTTACATTAGAAGCATTTGATAGATTAACATATTTGAAGAAAATCGGTTAATCAGAAGTGCGACTTTAGGTTTTTCAGTTTTTTTTTTAATTCGACTAAGGCTATAATGATTTTCATTAAACTTGGAGCTCAATGCACGGATCACTTTTATTTGTAAGATTTTTTCAGGGGTCTGTCAGTTAGGTTTAAATTTCAACAACACAAGCTTTGTTGGTGCTGACAGAGCGCTCCCTACAAGTCTGCTCGTTTATAGAAATATAATTCCTACTACCTCTCTTTATGGCCATTCCAACTAAGCATTGTCAAGTTTGTAATTTTAAAGAAAATTTGTTAATTAAAATGTATTAACTGGAGTTAAGAGTTAGTCCACGTGAGTGATTCACACCAGATTTTGTTTGTATATAGCATTTACTTGCACATATCAAACAAATTTTACAGGCCTGTTTTGGATATTGTGTGATTTGTGTAGGGGTTGTCAGTTGGTTCATATTGTTAAGCTCTTGCCCGCCAGGAACGTCAGGTCTCTGAAGAACTGGCTAATGAACTTCTTCCTAAATAGGAAAATGTTTGTCACTCTCTCTTCTGTAGAGCAAGTGCAATTATCGTATCAAATTCGAAAATTTGATACGATCGCAATGATCGTATCAAATTTTCGAAGTTGAGTTTTCACCGGAAACAACACGTTTTGTGGTCGCCTCATTACAAAAAGACGTTTGAAAGTTTAAACTATATATTTCGTTTAAGGCTTATAAGATGACCCGGACAATAATGTTTTGGTCTAGATCAGTCAACCGGAAGTACCACTTTACTGAATGGATTCTTCAGTTTTTGCGATTTTTCGAGAAAATACCTCTATTGATTTTCTTTAAACTTTGTGTACACACACACAGGCGCGGGGGGAGTTATGCATGTACGCAATTATTATTGCAGACGGACTGGCAGATTGCTACTTGAAGAAAATCGGTTGACCGGAAGTGCGAATTTACTGAACAGTTTTTACAGTTTTCTGCGAATTTTCCTCCAAAAAGGTTTCAACGGATTTCAGTAAACTTTGTTTTGTAACTATTCACAGACCAATCACTTTTATTTGAACCTATTACCGGAAATACTGATTTTAGTGGTTGTTGGGAAAGTCACCTTTTCAAAAAAGTCTCTTTATTTAGATATAAATTATTGTAGTAAGAGGAAGTGGCGTGGGTGGTTCCCACTAAGAACTTTTCATTCTTTCTCCTTCAAGTTAGGCAAAGCTTTACAGGAAAGCTTATTATCCTGGGTTTCACATACAATAAAAATCAATATTACAAAAAAAAGTAAGAATCGGGATAAATAGTGCAATTTAAGAACCATTCAAGTCAATACCCTCTAACTGAACTTAAAAAAAAAAATCTGGTATGACGCACTCGCAAGGCTTTCTTTTACTGCTGTTAATACAATTTCATTAAATTACAAATTTTGCTCACTTGACCTATCATAAGTACACAGGTGCTGGGGTGGCAAGTACCAACCTACTAAACACAAGTACCAACCTACTAAACCCAAACGTGCTAATAACATAGAACCCACCCCATATATTTGAAATTTAACGCCACAATTTTTTGCAAAACTCCCCCCGACTCCGAAGAAGTGGTTTTTTAGAAAATGCTATGTGTTTATATATGTGAGTGAACAGCACAGCTAAAAAACGAAAAATCACAGCAGTTTGAGCAACACCATCGGATCCGACAAGAAGTTTTCCATCAAAATTCTTCAACCGGAACTACCACTTATTGAATAAATTTTGCAGTTTTTGCGATTTTTATCGAAAACGACACCAACGATTTTGTTTATTTTTGCTTCCTGCAATTTTCTCCATAAAAAACCCGATGGATTTCATTAATTTTTTTGTACTATCTATATATATATTACAGACCTAACTATATATATTAAAGACCTATCTCATTTGTTTGAAATTTTGCTTCGGAGAAAGTTCATTCAGAGGGCATTGGGGGTACTTTCCCCAAAAAATTGGTGTTATTAAGTTTAGATTCTCCCATTGTAATAATATTGAAGGCAACCAAACTTTTAGTAAAAAATAGAATTTTGAAGGAAATTGACCGTTATAGTTCTGTAAATTGCTGTAAGAAAGTCATGTGAGTGTTTCACACCAGATTTTTTTTGAAAACTGCTCCAAACTATTTATTTTATATTTAGTATGCTAAAAACACACATTTGTAGGCCTGACAATTTTATTCGAAACATTCTTATATATTGGCCTTTCTACTCCAAAAATTGAACGTCAAATAATTAAAAAGAAAAACAAAGAAAAACTATTACAAAAAAAGCAACTCAATTTTCCACTAGTCCCTTAATAAAAAAGGAAAAACGTCGAAATAAAAGGCGTGAATATTTTCACAATTCCTGCGCCTCCGGGGGAAGAAGAGTGGTGTACAATACACCCCTTCTCTTCGCACAGTTTTTCAATTCGTAATTTAATTCCTCTCTCTTTCTTTCTCTCTGGATGGTCGTCCCCCCCCTTTTACTGTGCCGCTTCACTAGAGAAGAACCCAAGTTCTTCCAACCTCGGGGCTCCTCCCCACGGAAGAAAGACTTCCAACTGAAGAAAGTACCCATTTCGAACAAACTGAATTGTTGGCCTTTTTCCAATTTATTTCTAGTATTTTAGTTTACTATTGCTACTTGCCAATGTTTGTAACTCGCCATTTGGATCTGTTCAGTTCAGTTTTTGTTTTTTTTTACGCTTAATTAATATAAAAATATTTTGCCGCCATGTTTCAATAAATTAGGCAGAACAAAGAAAGAATTATAAAGTTTACCTTTCTCATCTATAAAAGGGAAAACTTTTGTCTTTATAATTAGAATATATTACATCAATCTTTATAATTAGAATATATTTCAGTGATGTTTTATTTGTATCTACACTAAATCAATTTTCTTTCTTTATTTTTCATTTTTATTTTCAAAGTAGTTTTTCATATTTCTTTTATCAGGTGAAAAAATAAGTTTGCCTCAGCCTGAACCAAATCTGATTTTCATTTTCAAATTATGTTTAGGATTGTGTCCAACGCAGTTTTCTGGCCCATTTCCCTGAAATTGCGTCCTCTCACTGCATCATTACAATTCTATTTGATAAATTTACTTCAAAATGTGCAATGTTTACTAAAGGTTTTATTGCACATTCTTTGCTTACAAATAAAGATAATGAAAGATTACACTTGTTTACCTGAATCTGACCACAGTGTATTGGCAGCGTCCTCTGAAAGGGACTAGGGCCAGAGTGTTTGGTCCAAGGACCATTTGGAGCCTATGGAAAACTTTCCCAGCATCTTTCAGGCGGAAATACACGCAGTTGGAAGATTGGTCCAGTTTAACCTCGACAGGAAGTATCAGAATCACGAGATTGAAATAGCATCCAATAGCCAGGCCGCCATTAAAGCCCTGAGTTCATATCTCATCAGTTCAAAAATAGTATGGGAATGCTTCGTCAAAATCATTGACTTGGGCGGGAACAATAGCATGCTAGAGTGAAAGGAAATGAGTTAGGCCATCAACCTACCAAAGAATGGCGCTAAATCCCCCTTTATGGGGCCTGAACCCGTTTGTGGGATAGGAAGAGCTCAGAAATAAGGGGGAAGTGAAAAACTCTGGACTTAAGCAAGTTAATACTTGCCTGGGCGGATATGACCAGAAACGATCTGAAGTGTGCATTAGACAGAGTAAAAAAGGCTTTGCATGCTGACAGGTTTCCTCACGCGGCATTGAAGACTCAGCGGTCTCCTGAAGAAGCTGAGCCTAGAAACACGATAGCAACTGCAGATTTTGCGGAGAGATAGAGAAAACTCCAGTACACCTCCTACCTGGCTGCGACGCTATTATCCAGAGCAGATTTGGAAGCCTGGCTAGAGTTCCAGATGGTTGAGGAAGATATACCCTCCCTAGGTTCTCAGATTTCTCGGAGATCTTAATCTGGAAGGGATGAGATGCTGTAGGATGAGTGGACTAGTGGGTGTTCTCTTAACTCAACTTTTTAGCAAAGCTTATCACGATAGCTTAAATTTAAGCCTAACTCATATGTCTCCAGAATCACCTAAAACTCAATGTTCCCAGAAAAATGTTTCAAATCAAAAGTGATAGGTTTATATTTTTGAGCAGTGAACAGTCTAAGCTAAAGGAAAATTGATTTAGGCTTTTCATAGGAAATTCCGAAAAACTCAGAAACCCATTCCAGTCGCAGTTTCGTATAAACGATTTTCTTTTACCTGAAATTACAGTAATACGCTTATGTACCCTAATACTAGATAATTGGTACAACTTGTATTTATCATGCTGGAAGTGGGACTTTAGAGGAAAAAATGAACGTTGTAGCTCTCCTAGGACTTAGAAAATCAATTTTCCTGGAACATTGTTTCAAATAATATTGATAGGTCATTCATTATATGTGCAGTTAATATACCAAGATAAAAGAAAATCTTATACTGTTGTACTGCATATACTGTTCTAAAGACTGTCCTCTGTAGGGCTAGCTTAGCTGTATATGTACCGATTCTTCCACTCTAGTCTGGCCTAAGTAGCGAGTGAGCCTCTCAATTTTGTGTGTGTCTCTCTCTGCTCTGTGAGATTCTATTACATACTGTAATTTACACAGTTAATATTGGAACATTTTCTTCAAACTTACACTTTTTCTACATGTTTAGTTGTCTTCAATGTTATACCTGTGCGAGAATCTAAACTTAAAAAATCTGGTATGAAACACTCACACAACTTTCTCTTATTCCACTTCTCAAAATTATAATTGACAAATTTTGTAGTTTGTGTACAAAATTTAATGAAATTCGTCGAAAACTGAAAAAACTGTTCAGTAAAAGCGCACTTTCGGTTTACTAGTTTCTTTGAAACTCGAAATTGGCCATCTATTTATTTCTCATTAATTTTCTTTGGATGATAGAATTGTATAATCAACTATGATAGCACTTTAGAGAAAAACATACCATACCCCCCCTAAAAGTGCCCTTAAATGAATTTTCCCAGAGAAATGTTTTTAATAAAAGTTGTAGATCTTTGTATGTTTAGTTTAGGAAAGGAGTTTCAAGAAAATCGGCGGAGCCATTTTTGAGAAAACTGAAAAAATCATTTAGTAAAGTGGTAAAGTAAACGCACTTCCGCATATGCGATTTTTCAAACTCGGAATTTCAACAACATATCCAATTCTAATTAATATTATTTAAATGACAGAACTGTCTAATAAACTCAAATAGCACTTTAGATGAAAACCTAACCTCATCCCTCCCCCAAAATTGCCCTTAAATGAATTTTCCCAGAGAAATGGTTCAAATAAATATTGCAGCTCGTTGTATGTGTAGTTGATATATTAAGTTTGAAGAAAATCGTCGGAGCTATTTTTGAGAAAACGCAAAAAAGTAAAAAAAAACAAGTAGTAAAGTGGTACTTCCGGCTGAGGAATTTTGACAGATAAGGTAAAGTCAGATCGCATGGTGATACCTAAACGGAATATCAAGTTCAACTTTCTGCGGTTTTTCGTTTTTGAGCGATGCTGTTCACATACACACACACAGACACACACACACACACATACACATACACCACAAACCACTTTTTGGACTCAGGGGACCTCAAAACGGATATTTCCGGTAAAAACTCAATATCGAAAATTTGACACGATTACAATACTAGTAAGGAATATCTCTTACAATAGGAGTAAGAGAAAGTAAAAAAGGCCTTTAGGCCCCCCTACAAGCACAACTTCATCCCTCTCCAAAACCTCCCTTGAATGAATTTTTTTCGTAAAGAAGTTACAAATAAATGTTTTGGACCATTTGGTGAATAGTTACTCTACCAAGTTTAAAGAAAATGTTGGAACCATTTTTGAGAAAATCACTAAAAACTGAAAAATCCATTTAGTAAAATGGTACTTCCGGCTGACTGATTTTGACCAAAACTTATTGGCAGGTCCTCTGGTAGAATTTAAAAGAAATATTAAATTGAATTTTCTTTCCTAAAAACGTGTATTTCCGGTGAAAACTCGATATCGACACGATTGCAACACCTACTAGTAAGAACTAGTAAAGAGAAAGTACAAATGTGTTATGAAGTTCACATAACTTTTTCTTGCAATAAGTGAAAAAGCTAAAGTTCTATATGAAGTGGACAGAGGAGTTTTTTAATAAACTGCTCAAAAATGAAAGATTTCTACAGATTTTTAAGGAAAATGTAATAAAGTAAAAAGGTACTAAACTTAAATTCTATTTATTAATAAGAGTTTTAATTATTACTTTCTAATTTAATTATTAATACAATTAACAGATTACGTCATTTACAACTTGTAACAATCAAATGGTTGTTTTTAAACAAGTGGATAAGCGTTTTAATGAGGAATACATAGAAAATTGTTCATAATAAAAAATGATCTTTTATTAAAAGGAAAATTGTTGTACAGGTGAAAGAAATAAGCTTTTCCGCTTGTTTTAAAATACTGGGAAATTTCTTTTAAAAATATAAAGAATTTCCTAGAGGCGTGTTGACATAACATCGTGATAAAATATTCCGTAACCCAGAGGTAGCCTAGTATTTGGCCCGCTTGGTTTTTCTTCACATAATTTTCCTCTTAATGATTTTTCCACTCAATCTAGCATGGAAAGGAAAAAAAATTAAAAGTCATTTTCAGGGAGAAAACAGGGCAGAGAAAAGCTTCAAATTCTAATAGTCAAGAAAATTTCCATGCTGTTTAACTAAAATTTTAATTCATTCTCGACAATGTTTTGTCTGTTTTTCCAACTTCCTGGCGGAAAATAATCTGAAAATTCTTTATACGAATTATAGAAATCCAATTCCAGTATTAATTTTTGGGTCCTTTTTTTTTAAATATGAAAATTCCCAAATTTAATTATTTTTGCGATAGCTGGCTCGAAAAATAATGTTTAGAAATTTATCCTTCTTATTAAGATACGAAAAAAATTTCATTATTTTAAAACGAAATAAATTTAAAAATTTATTCTTTTATAGGTATTAAGATTTAAAATCGGCCTGAAATTGTTGCAATAAGCTCCAAAGCTTCAGAATTTTCGCTTACAAAAAGCAGGGGAAGCATTGATTTTTAATAGGATTTTGAAGAAACTCTGATGAGAAGTTTATCCTAATATTTGTAAGGTTCTCCCTCCTAATCTAATCTAATGCTTCTGATCCTATTTTGAAGTTAGACGCACTTAGTCTAAGTGCAATAAATGAAGCCCAGGGCACTTTTCGCTTCTTAGTCCACAAATTATATTGTAGTAGTGAGAAGAAAGAAAATAAGGAATTATGTTTAACATCTCCCCAAATTTAAGGAATTATGTCTAACATCTCCCTAAAATCATTCAAAAGGTAACATGCAGAAAAGTTGAGTTAGGATTTTGATTAGTTCTCTCTTGGTTGGTTATGAGGATTCCAAGGTGCTGACCACTCTGCCAGGGATTTTATTCCATAAACTTCCTTAATGCAACTTTATGGTTCCCAGGAGAAGGAAAAATATAGAAGAGGTATATTGTTACAACTGTTGTAGGTGGAGCGTAGTCCTTTATCTACCTTTTACGACATCTTGGAGCAGACTTGTTCTAAGTTCCTGTCCCAGCGCTATTGTTATTCGATAGAGGGGAGAGTTACCACCCTTACGCTATCCAATTCTTACTGGACCCACATAGCTACCTGAAAGAAAAATAGTAAGAATCCGGATCTAGAACTAGATTCCAGAACAGGATACAATAATTCCAACTCCGATTATCAGTCATATTTTTGCAATGTCATTAAACAATTTTTCCTTTTTTTAATGATCATTTTTTCAGAAATTAATTACTTAATTTCTTTTTTTTAATACTGAAGTTCAAAAGATAATCTTTCCTTTATTTCCATATTCCAGGTTTAATTAAACGCTTTCGTGTTTATTAAAATTTAATCTTTCCATAGGGCCGTCATTATAAACGTCTGTTTTTAAAAAAATCAGTCATCCTTTTTTTTAAAAAACACAATAAATTGAACATGTGATATTTAATACTAGAATTCGTGCTTTAAAATTGCGTTATTTATTTGTAGTTTTGCAACTACCTTTTCGATTCACCTTTCCTAAATTTTGATGATAATTATAAAATTAACTAAAAAAAATTTCTTTGTTATAGAATTTGTTATCGGTCTTTCAATTTGTGCAGTGCTTTATGGTTTGATATTTTTTTATGGCTCCATAATATAAGGTGTGCTTTTCGTGGAGAGAGAACCCAGGCTTTATCTCTGAAAGTTTTCAGTCTTTTCAAGCTTAGTCTTGTGAAGATTTTTATAACTTCTGATAAGACTAATGTTAGTAATACGATATATTCTCGCACAAAATGGTAGATATGGAGCACAAAATAATAATTAATTAAGAAACAATTTTAATATGACCAAGTGATTATTGTAGTATTTATAGATGCCAATTAGTTGTTAGTAGGGGAATTTAGGAGCGGGATTAGCTCAGTGGAAGCGTGCTGGACAGATTTTTCTCTCTCTAGGAACCTCTACAGCTCACTGTACAGTGATGGGTTGTTTTGTCTGGAACAAAAACACTGGCCGAAGGTTGACAGTACACTGAGAAGACTTCGCGCTTTGGGTTAGCTGTATAGGCCCAGAGAGGCTTTGGATAGCAAAGGGTTTGGTCCCTGCCTAGAGATGAGAGTAGAGGAAGTTTGATTAATTAATACATGCCACAACCCATCGCTAGATTTTTTTTTAGGTCATTGTTAGACTTTGCCGAAGTGGGTATAGTAAACCTAAGAAATTGCGCATAGCAGCTTCCTTGACAATCCCCAACGGTAATATGCGAAAGTTTACTAGACTGAACTAGTACAAGTGTTGTTCGTGTTTGGATCACCCTTAGGAAGATGGGAATCCCAGAAGTTGAGGTTAATCTATTTCCCTTCTATGGAAAAGTCATTGTAAGCGCTTTTCGAGCCGTCCACTTTTAAGCTTGTAAAACCCCCATCTTATCATAATTTTTCTTATCAATTTGCCGCGTAAGAACGTTTAAATTTAATTAGAAGTTTCTATTAACTAATTAATTGATTTATTTTTTGGTAATATAATATAAAGAAAATTAAAACTTATTACCTTGATGTTTGCACTAGATAATCAACAAAATGACCTAGTTCAATATATATATATACATATATATATATACATATATATAACACTGGTAATATCAGCAGTCAATACGGGCCAGAGAGGATAGTAAGAGACAATGAGAGTGACCTTCCTGATAGAGAGTCGTCTGTAGTAGTATCGTAGTACACTTTGACAAATAGATTTACGTCCATAAACATTATCCGGTTCACAGATATATATATATATACGTTAACAGGCTAACCTTCTAGCGCGCTCTTGGATGTCATTTTAGAGTTAGATTTCATAACTACCTTGGTATACTGCTCTTTAACGATCAACCATCAAATAACAATACGCCTCTTTAACGATCGCCAAATAAAGCAACATTTTACCATCAACTCATCGCCGCTGTAACAGGAAATATTGTGAAATGTGTTATACATATATTCAAAATTATGTTCCAAACGTACCACCAACCTACTTCTATTTAAGGTCCTCTGAGTTTGGAAAAAAGTATTTAGCGGAATATGATTCTTCTCTCTCTCTCTTTCTGTTTGTTTTGAGGTGAGCAAAATATTTCAAAAACGAAAACTCAAAAGTTAGTGAATATTTTACATTGTAGATTGTTAGAACTTAAAAGCTTACAGAATTTGGCAACATTGCACCACCACTAAGCAGCGGTTATCAATCCCAATAAAATTTAAACGTTTAGAGATTAATCCTAACGCTTTATATCCTATAACAAACGCTCGAAAATTAATTTTTTTGGAAACATATTTCTATCAAAAATTTTGAAGAAAGCTTTGGAATTCAAGAAAAAAATCCCAGAAAGTCATGCAGTAAAATCGTTTCCTCTAAACCGATTTTCTCCAAACTTTGTAGTATTCTAGCAACTGATTTATATATATACTAGCAACATTTCTAGCAACTGTTATATATGAGTATATATATAATGGAAGGGATAACGAGAGAACACTGTCCGGATGCCGGCAGAGCACTGAGAAGGCTCCGGGCGCCAATGACCATGATCTTGACCACCTTATATTTAATATATATATGTATACTCTGTACATATATATATATACAGGGTGTCCCAAGGTATATGGATAACGACTTTTTCTCGGAAACTAAGATAGCTAGAAAAAAACTAAAAAATACATGTCCCCGTAGTTTTTTGTTAGAAATCCAAATTTAATTTGCAAATTTGTTTTGGTGCTTTCAGAAGCGAGATACAGGCACCAACTTCATTTTTTCAAATGGGGAGGTGTGGTTTTTATTTAAGAAATAGATTCCTCTATTTTTTGTAAGAAAAAATTACTTGAACGGTTTTTATCTGTGAGTGAAATTTTACAAGTTATGAATGAAAACATGATTCTTATATGAAATTTCAAAGTGATAATAATACGGTTTTCTGCTTGAATAAGAAGAAAAGTACTATTTTAATATAAATTTTACTCCTCATTAATTACGGATCTTGCTCGAACTGGCCTTCACCATTACAGATGCATAGACATGCTCTTTCCTGCCAATTGTACCTTACGGCCAAAGAAATACATCTCTTAAAAATATCCAAGCTATATTTTTCCCCCACTGCTCGAAAAAATCTGAAATTCAGGATTTTTGATATAAACATGTTCATTTCTTCCTGTAAATAAAAAATAAACAATAAACAACATCTGTAGATTGAACAAAGTTTTTTTTGTCAATGATGCATGAAAACAGAGAGAGAGAATAAAATTGAGCATGCAACATGTTTCCGTCTGAGCGGTGTTAATAAATGCACACATATGTATGTAGTTATTTTAGTATATCATCTGGACTAGCAGACTGCATAAAAGCTCAATGATAACATTGCATAAATAATTGTGACTTATTTCAAACGAAGAAATAAATGTGCATTGATTTTTTCCATTTTTTAATACATTTCAAAATATTCAGATTTTTATGAATATCTCTGATATGACCGTTGATTGTTGACTAATGTTGCATGATAGTTTTAGATTCAAAAATATGGCAAAAAAAAGTGACGTGTAGAACCGAAATTGCCTTGAAATTTGAATGAATTTTGTTGTTTATTTCATTTGTCCACCCTGAAAAACTCCAAAGGATCACTGTGGTAGCTCTGAATTTAGAGCACACTATCTTTAAAAGTCCAAAGGTACACTGTGGTAGCTCTGAATTTAGAGCACATTATCTTTGAACAAAAAGATTGTCATGGTGGGCGTGGCTATTTTAATAATTCAGATCTTTCTTCTCCCAGATCTAGGAACATCAATTTAGTAAGACGTTCATAATAAGAGAGCCAGTGCTTTTTGAGCCGATAGTCACCCCTTGAACAGTTCATCCTAATTAAATCTTTCTAAAAGCTCAAAGAATTTTCTTTGAAAAAAGCTTTACCTATTTTTCCCCTTAACGATCCAATATACAAAAATTGAGAAGTGTTTCTCAAGCCACGTTTCCCACGGTAATCTAATCAAGCGCTGTAGGGGGATCTTACAAAAATATTTCGTGGCCGTCAAAGGGCGAGCCAAAACTCTTCTCCTACCAGCATTTCAATCCAGGCTCAGCATGAAATAAATGTCAAATTTCCATGATCTCTGTGGAAGCTTTAAGGCTCTGAAGCTCTGAAATTAGCTTCACAGAAATAATTGGAAAACAATAATTACTGTTTCAAGCTTCAGTTGTCACTGTCATGTAGAACGATAGAAAGGTCTTAAGTTGTTGACAAGAGGTCCGCATATCTAGGTTTTACTAAAAGATTCTTTTATAATGCCCAAAACATGTATTTCCATTAAAAACTCAATTTCAAAAATCTGTTACCATTGCAATATTACCTATTAAAAGCCATAAAAGAAAGTACAAAAACAATTTGTCAGTATAAGATACTTTATACTTTCAATGTCTAAATTTAATGGATGAATCATAAGTTCGCTGTGAAATTTTAATAGTTGATTTTTAAATGAAAATTTTATACCTTAATTGCGAAGAAAGTATGAAGGATAATTTTGATGTATCATAGAGACTACAGTGAGTAGAGGTTAAAACTTTGTCTTGGAAAATATGGAGTTCTCCAGCCTTAATTAGCATTAATTAGCAAGGCTCACAGGCCGAACGCAGGGTGACGATTTTGTATAATAGAAAGTGTGCAAGTAGAATAGAATAGAATAGAATAGAAATGTGTTTATTTAGAAAAACATAAAGTTTACATTGATGCAAAATAGAAAAAAACTAACACATTTAGACATGGAAAAATCCGTCTGTCGAGGTCTGTGCTAATGAAACAATAAAAATAAAAACATTTTCAAGATAATAAGCAATAAAAATACAGTTTTTCTTAAATATACTAACTTAAAATAAATGAAATACACATACTCTGGATTTTTGTTTTTATTTACGCTTCTGTTTTATATTCATTTTATTTTTTGGGTTTACAAGTTTTTTATATTCATGTTTACTTGTAATTATTATTGATATTTCTTATTTTTATTTCCAACTACCAATTGAATTCCCTTACTAATTCCGCACGATATAAACCAGCTATTTTTACATACATAACCAGTCGCCCCCAATCAGGACCAATTAGCAAAGTTATAATCTCTTCCTTAGAGTAGCATTTCTTACCTAACCATTTTACTCTCATTTCTTCTAGTATCGTGCACTTGCCTATAAAATGGTATGTGTCCTCTTTTTCACGAGAATTACATAAGGAACAAATATCTGCACCATAGAAAGTGTGCAAGTATATGTACTAATTTTTATAGAATGCGCGAAAGACATGTAAATCAAATCCCATCGTCAGATGTTCAACTAATGTTACCTATGATGTCTGTAACTGAAAGATAAAAATTTGCCACTTATTGGCTGACAGATATGTCTTTCACTTTTTATCAACATTAAACGTTGGATAAATCATTCTCCTTAATGACTTTGACTAGTCATTAAATTAATTCACTCTTTAGAAAAAGAACTGTTTAATAATTATAATAAATAAAGAAAAGGCTAAATTACTTTCTTGAAATGAACAAGAAGGAAAAGTAACTAATAAAGAGAGACTTGTATGCGGCCAATATCTTGTGATTAGATTATTTATTTATCACCAGTACACTGGGTGATTTCACTTTCTGTGATAAACAAACTAGCAATAGAGCGGTGTATAGTTCATAATGGTCTAGTGATATCGCCAGATACACATACAAGGCATATGTACACTTCTCTTCACTTCTCCGCCCCCTGCGTTCCTTTTTTTAAAATAATCATCGGCCAGATATCTCTCTAATTTAGAAGTGGTATTCTTTAATAAGTTTGTCTCTTCAGTTTTGTCTAGTTTTAAAAAAATTCCTTATCTATTTATTTATACTTTGATTTTGTTAATTTTATTTTGTCTTGCTATTTTCATAGAAGTTTTTGCAATTCTTAGATACAATTACAGTAAATTACAATTTACATTCTTAGAGTGTGTGGGTGTATACTGATTTTATTCCATGCTATCACGCTGTTTAACAAAACATCCTAATGATGGGCAACGCCCGAAACCAGTCGATGATCACATAATGAAGCAAGCTATCACGGAAAATATCTCTGATGAATTGCAATTCTATCTGATTTTACTTTCTCTTAGTCCTAGTAACCTTAAACATTGGTATTCCATTTAGATACTACCATCTATCAGACAAAAAGATTACGGACAAGCTCCAGCAACTAGCACTGCATTGAAAATTACTGAATTTTTTTTTTTTTTCAGGTTTTTACAATTTCACTTTCATTTGAAACATTTTTCTGGGAAAATTTATTTTTGGGAGTTCTGGGGGACTAGTAATGCCAATATTTCTTGGGGACTAGTAATGCCAATATTTCTTGGGGACTAGTAATGCCAATATTTCTTGGGGACAAGTAATGCAAATATTTCTGGGGACTAGAAATGCCAATATTTCTGGGGGACTAGTAATGCCAATATTTCTTGGGGACTAGTAATGCCAATATTTCTTGGGGACTAGTAATGCCAATATTTCTGGGGACTAGAAATGCCAATATTTCTGGGGGA
>JAAEAF010012944.1:0-13809 GCA_011037195.1 Triatoma infestans
TATATGTTTTTCTTTTTTTAAAAGAAATTGTTATAGTCTTTTTCGAGAAAATTCTAAAAATGAGCCTTTTCACGGTCGTTACAATTTGACTGATTGACTAACTTGACTGGTTGACTGATTTCGCCAGAAACCTTAACTGTCAGATCCTTAAACTAAATTATCAAGTTCGAATTTTCTGCAATTTTCCATTTTGACTTATGTTGATCAGTTTCACAGCAAGTAAGGGAAGGTAAAATGAAATGAACATGAATTTGATTGAATACTTGGAAGTAGAATTATCCATTATGCTAAATAAATCTCGTTCTATAATACATATGGTTGTAGTTTCAAGGGTTTAAAATTAATAACTAAATGCTATTACTACTGCATTATAATTAATATATATACACTTATGATTCTAAGGACTTGACTTAAGAGATTAAGAGACGGGGAGAGAAACTTAATGAGAGACTGAGAGATAGGCAAGTGTGTGGTGTGCAGACTGGATGTTTGTTGTTGGCTGGTAGCACGGAAGGTGTCTTCGCAACCAGGATAGAATGGGGCATCCACTGTCCATTTTTCCTTCATTTTAGATACCTGTGATAGGGAAGTAGGACGGTGCTTCATCCCCAACCCTTGGTTGGCTTCGTTTCCTTTCATACGACCTTGGCGTTCCTTGCGGCTAGCAGGGAACTAATTTGACGTGTGATATGCCATCACATACACAAAATGAAAATGAAAGGGCATTGAAGTTTCCAATCAGATACAATATTCTGGCGCAAGCACAGAGGATTTTTACAGGAGCACTGCCGGTCTCCGACAGTGTTCTCTCATTACAGACAGCACTGTCCATCACCGTACAATTAGCTGTAAAGGCTCCTAGGAAGAACAAAAATCTAAGGGGTAAGCACTGGACTTAAACCCGGGATCTCCGCGTGCGAATCCAACACGCAACCACTGAGCTAATCCCTGGAGGAAAATTAGTGAGTAAAATAATTAATATGACACCAGTTTAACGGTTAAAGGATTTAAATGTTAAAATGTTAGTAATCTGAAAGGGTTAATTGATATACATTACTTATAAGTTACTATTGTCTGTGTTCATTCGTTAAATTAAGAAGGCCAAAATTGTTCCGATCAGAAAGAAAATTCCTATTAGGCAAGAGAAGTTCTAGTTATCAACTCATCTAAGATGTTATCTAGAAAAAGGAGCTGATAAAGTGGTTTGATTGGACAGAGGAAAAAATGCCTAGTAAGATTAGAGTGTGTATGCCCCTGCAGGTTTAGGGCGTAGAAAATACCTGCTGCCGCCCAGAATCTAGTAAGAAGCCATTAAGGAACTACACTCCATGTTGTGGCTCGCGGTGAAACCTCAAGTGCATTGAAATTGTACTACAGAGGATAGCTTAAAATTCCCTTTTTCTAAGAACCACACAAATAAATCAATTTTCCTAAAGAAATGTTTCAAATAAAAGTGGTTAACTTTTATTAGTTTTGGTAATAAAAAAATCTTAAAGAAAACCCTTAAAAAAAAAAAAAAAACTAATTTCAATCGAACTCAATGCTTCATCTTAATAGGAGGTGAAAAGGTGAGGTGAAGAGATGAAAAGAATGACAATTATATTGTATCAATTTATTCATTTACAAAGTTTGAATTAGTCACGTTGGAAATGGAAAAACTATTGGATACTCTTCCTTATAAGACCAATAATGTTTCAAAGTGATAAAAGATTGTATTCAATATTCAATTTGAAGCCCGATTGCCTTTCAAACAATGTTAAAAATTAATTCAACTATAGTGTCTGGAGATCTGATTAGTTTAATTGAAACCTGATTCTACAAGATCACAATCTGTACGCTACCCCTTTTTGTTTCTATTATATGTTGACCTTTATAATGTAAAGAATGATTTTTTGTTCCATGAGATTTCATTTCAAATAAGCGGAATTATTTGCTACTTAATATTAAATAGGGAGGGGTAACTTTGCGGATCTAAAAGAAAGTTAGGGTTAGGTGTACAGTAAAACAAAATACAATATCGAGATCAAATACGTCTGTTTAATAAAAAAAAAACAAAAATTAAAAATATAAATTGAGTGAACAATATTGAGAGGACTGTATAAAATGTATAATAACAGTTGAGAACATGGGAAATATAAATATTAAACGTATAGAAAAAAATTAATATATAAATTAAATTTAAAAATCGTTAGCAAATATTATTTATTATCACTTTCAATAAGCCAAAGAATGGCGCTTACCTTGGAACGCAGAATCCTTGTTGCTAGTGTTGGAAGATCCATGGTGTCCTTAGCCCATATCGGGGAAAAGGAAAGAGGAAAACTAGGAATGAGGAAATAATTCGTGTGTACATCCAACATTTGAGTCTTTACCAATACGCTACTACTTGGCTGATGATTGTAGATAATAATTAAATGGGACCTCAGAAGCTGCACGGCAGGGAAAGCAATTGGAAGTAACAACCATGTGATTTCATAATAAACTTATGCCTGAGATAATATGCATGCCTGAGAGAACCGAGCCGCTAAGTTGGCAAAAGGACTAGTTAATTCACACTACCCAGGAAAACCAGAACTAACAAACTTGATGTTCACAATTAAGGGCTAACGAACTGATATGAATTGTGTAGATATTACACTGCGGCCTATTCAAGGGAGTGTTGCATAACGACTTACTCGTTCGAACTTAACCCGAGAGAACTCGCACCGTGAGATTTTCTCTCACGCTGGAAGAAAAACACTCATAATCCGGAAGTGGGAGTAGTTGGAGGTCCTAAGTTTTGTCTAGCTGAGTTTTTATCTTTTGTTTACTTTGTCTTGAATATTTTTCCTCTCAGTCTTGTGTTAGCTTCAGGAGAGGAAGTTAAACAAAAATATTCTAAACCGTGAGTGAATCTCTCACGCGCTAGTGTTCGCGTTACGTTTTTATAAGTAAGTAATTTTCTGTTTGTATAACATTTTTGGTTTACTGGTGACACAAAATTAGTTTTCCTTTTGAATTTTAGATTTTTTAAATTCAAATGAGTCGTGGCAAACATATGGCCGAGATAGGGAAAGCGTTGTACGATCTCCATAAGTGGCATTTTTCAGGATATTTATTGACTTTATATTTTCCTGGTAATTTTATTTATGTTAATTTTTTTCGCTTAGAATATTTGTCATGGATTCCTGATCCCGAACAGGGTAAAACTAAAGTTCTCCCCAACCTTGTAGACAACGAAAACCGCTTTGATGCTCGGAAAGCTTCGAAAACCGGAAAGTGATTCAGAACAATCAGTGATAAAAGAGAAAGATGAACTCAAGAACGACGATACTCGGAAACTGCTTGTTTGGTAACGTCAAAACTACTGTTTGGTATGTTTCCGCTCCCCGCGAAAATATGCGCAGAAGGAAACAAAACATCGTTATCCATCTTCCAGGTGTGAAAACTATTGCAAAGTAAGCTAAAACTCCGTTGGAATGTTGGAGTCTTTTTTTTCCTGATTCCATAAGAGAGGTACTGGATGAATTTATATCCAAATGTAAACAAAATTACCAAGTTGGTGAATACTGTACTATAGATGAAATGTTGGAACCGTTTCGGGGACGTTGCAATTTTCGGCAATACATCCCTAGTAAACCAGCAAAATATGGCCTCAAAGTGTTTTCATTAGCAGATGCACGTACACCAAAATGTGCTACCTGTCCAAAATGTGCTGTTACTGAATAATTCAACACAAATTATATTTTTTATATTGAGTTTTGCTCCAGTTTTTTTTTTTGTTTTTATAAATAAAAAAGTGTTATTTATATTTTTTATATTGATATTTGTTTAAGTTTATGTGTGTATTTATATTTATAAATATAATGTCGTTTACTTAATTGGTATTTAGAAGCTAATAATATTATTATGTGGTGAAAAAATATGAAAATTGGGATGTGAGAGATAGTCTCACGCGCGAGTTCTTGCTATTCATTTTTTCTAGCGAGTTCTCCAGGGTTAAAATGGCCACCGGCTGAGAGGGGAAAAAAATGGGCACATTAGGACACAACATTTTTAGGACACAGCCGTAAATTAATCTATATGAATACCGAACACGTAGATTTTTATTTTCTCCAACTCTTGTACGAGGAATTGTCCCGATCCGCCAAATTTCTAAAAAAAAGTATCAAAAGGAAACTATTTCCGAACATTAAATAAAATGTTCGTCTTTATCCGCAAAATCTCGCAATACCAATATATACATATATATATATATATATATAGGGTAACACAACGGCAATGCAAACTCTTAACTTAAGACAAAAAGCCATTTCTTAAAAAAAAAAAATGCTAAATAGTTTCAAATTGTTATCAAAATTTGTTTTGAGTTTTCCGAAATGGCAGATCTCAATATTAACTTTCTTAATTTAAATTAAACGAAGTAGTTTAATTTCCTTAGTTTGCAAATTTGAAAAATAGAAACTTACTTTCTCTTAGTACTGGTCAGAAGAGGTCTTGCGAAAATGTCAAATTTTCAATATCGAGTTGTTCACAAGATATACACGTTTTGAGGTCCCCTAAATCGAAAAAAGTGGTTTATAGAAATTGGTTTGTGTGTGCGTGTGGTTAATTTAAAGGAAATCGTTATTTCGGTTTTCGATAAAATTCTAAAAATAATATACTCAAAAAACCAATTTTATAAATTGACATTTCTGATTAACCGACTTTCCTCAAATTAGGAATTTTAGCAATGCTGCTGGTTGTTTTTTTTTTAATTTATTTTTTATTTTGAAATTTACATCGGCATGATTGTGCCATTGGTAAAGAGGGGAGAAAAATAGAATAAAAAAAAAAAACAGAAAACAAAAAATAGAATAAAATATAGAGTGGAGAAGCTACCCAGCGGTAGCACTCCTCGAATTTCGTTTGTAGTTGGGTGACTGGATAAGAGTTCGCGAGGCCATCTACGCCTCAAGCGTCTAGGTGGATTATCAGGGTGAGTGAGGGAAAAGAGACGGCGGACGAGTGGATTATAATGTAGGGATAGAGGTTCATGAAATTTCTTATATTTGGATTTGGTGACATCTGCAAGGAAAGGGATATTAAGGTCGTTGTGGATTGTTCTGTTGGATACGTAATAGGGAGCGTTCACTATGGTTCTAAGGATTTTTGCTTGTTGGGATTGGATTCGTTGGATGTTAGAGCGTTTGGCTGAACCCACAGTTCAATTCCGTAGGTCCAAATGGGTTTCAAAAGTGATGTATATATGAGTCGTTTGTTAGTTAGTGAAAGGCTTGATCTGTTGTCAAGGAGTCTTTTAAGGAGTCTGTAGCGTGTAGTTAGTTCTTGTCTCTTCAGTCGTGTATGAGGGTTCCACGTCAATTTTTTGTCGATGTACAGCCCAAGGTAGCGGATGACATCTGCAGTTGGGATTGGAGTTTGGTTATAATATAAAGGAGGAGGAGTTATTCTGCGAAGAGTGAACATGACATGCTGGCACTTGTTTTCGTTCAATTTACTTCGCCATTTTTTGAACCATTTTTCAAGTTCTAGCAGATGATTCTGTAGGTTCCGGTGAGATTTAACGGGATCAGGATTAGGGGAGAGGATTGCAGTATCATCTGCATAGGTGGTGATTACTGTGACTGGATCAGTTGGAATATCGGCAGTGTATACTGTATAAAGAATTGGGCCAAGGATACTGCCCTGAGGCACACCTACCTGAGCGCAGTGGAATGGAGAAAGGGAAGTTCCGACAGATACCTGGAAGTACCGATCGGATGGATAGGATCTAAATATAAGGTAATACGTAAATGGTAGGATGCCCTTGAGTTTCCAGAGCAGTCCCAGGTGCCAAACTCGATCGAAAGCTTGCTTCACACCAAGAAAGACCCCCGAGCAGCATTCTTTTCTCTCAAGGGAGGAAGAAATGGTGTCTACAACGCGGTGACATTGCTGTATGGTTGAATGTTGAGGTCTAAATCCAAACTGATGATCAGGGATTGTATTGGAAGATTCAAGAATGGGATTAATTTGTTTCAGAAGAAGCTTTTCGAGGATTTTTCCGACGGTTTTTCGACTTATCGTCGGTTTGTAATCCGACGTTTCGCCGTTATTATAATCGGCTTCATCAGGGTAATGTCGCCAAAAAAGCTGAAACAACACTGTATATGGGCATGCATAACGTCACTTTACAAGAAAACACTGACGCTGTCACAACTCGAAGACCAAAATGTTTAACATGATGATTTCAACCATAATATTTGTTTTTTTTTAAGATTATTAGAACCACAATATATTTTTAAGAAGTGCAACTTCAGCGGAAACCCAACTTCACTGGTTCCCTAGAATTCCCCCATTATACCAATTTTTCAAAAAAAAAAAAAGTGACAAAAGTGATAGGCATTTAACTGTCTGAATAGTATATAAATCCACACAGATCTAAAGATTCCTTTTGTTCATGATATAGCAAAGCTCCGATATAAGAAATTCCACAACAGACTCCTCCTTCATCCCAGACACTTCCAAGCAATCCTGCAAATCGATTGAAACGTCGTTGGCCCCGCGGATCTTCTAGGTAACTAATGGTAGTTGTCGTTGGACAACTAACATTCATGACCATCACGCCATTGTTTATATCACCTAGCTTATTTACTTGTTACATATCCATTTATGTAGTTGTAAATATTCACTAAAACGATTAAAAAAAAAAAAAAAATTTGGTGTGAAACACATACACACAACTTTCTCTTACTCCAGTTCTCAAAATTATAATTGACAAATGTTATAGTTAGTGTACCTCCAGATTTAATGAAATTCGTCGAAAACTGAAAAAACTGTTCAGCAAAAGTGAACCGGAAGTGTCCGGTTTACTAATTTTCTTGAAACTAGGAATTTTGGCCATCTATTTTATTTCTAATTAATTTTGTTTGGATGATAGAATTGTATAATCAACTGTGATAGCACTTAAAAGAAAAACATAACCCCACCCATTCCCTAAAAGTGCCCTTAAATGAATGTTTCTAGAGAAATGTTTTTAAATAAAACATTGTAGTTCAGTTGTAGATCTTTGTATGCGTAGTTTATATAAGATGTTTCAAGAAAAATTATCGGAGCCATTTTTTAAAAAATCGCGAAAAAGTGGAAAAAAAAACATTTAGTAAAGTAGTAAAGTAAACGCACTTCCGGTTATGCGATTTATTTCAAGCTTGGAAATTTCAACAATATATTTAATTCTAATTAACATTATTTAAATGAGTGAATTGTCCAATAAACTGAAATAGCACTTTAGATGAAAACCTAACCTCACCCCTTCCTAACCTAATATTTTTTTTCATATACGCACACACACACACACACACACACACACACACATTTATAGAGACCGTATTTCTGGTGAAAACTCAATTCCAAAAATTTGGCCCGACCTCATTACTACAGGAAATAATAGTACGATCGCTATTTCAAGGAAATAAGATACACATTTCATTTATAATCATTTTGTGGTATATATTTAACTTTTTTTTTATAATTAACTCGCAATTAATTTTTTGAACTCTCTCTAACCACAAAAGGTTAATCAAGCAAAAACCGTATGTGTTTCTTCCCCACCATTCTATCACACTCTTGCTTTCCCCCACTCTCTCACTCGCTTACTACCTGTAACATATAAAATCATATTTACGGTTAAAGAGACTAGATAATATTTGCTCGTGACAGAAAATCATTATCCCTATTTATATACTAGGACTCCATTTTTCTTTTATTCATTAAATTATATTGGCCCCCGGCAAGAATGATGCACACACACGAAATGAAGACATATTATAGACGATAACTTCTTGTCGCCTGTTTTTCTTTTTCTCTTTTTTATTAATATCTAAATAATATAAATGGGTTCTGAAGAAGAAAACAAAAACATTAAGGGAAAACTACTAAAGTCCTGACATGAATAATTTTTTTCCAACCATAAAAAATTTTGAGAGGATAAATAACTAAATTTTGGCTAAAATAAAAACACTTTTTAATTTCAATTACAGCTGTAAGAGAGAATTACAGATATTTTCCATGATAGCCTGCTTCTTTTTGTGGTCATCTACCCATTTCGGGCGTTCGCCCATCATCAGGATGCTTTTTCTCAAACAGTGGGAAACATTGTATTAACTAAATTTGCTCTGTGCAAATCTTTATTATCACACAAAGTATCCTGATGATTGGCGAACGCCCGAAACCAGTCGATGACCACAAAAAAGAAGCAAGCTATCAAGGATAATATCACAGATGCTTTCTAGCTCTGCGATATCCAACCACAATAAGTAAGAGAGAATTACTTTGATTGCGATCATGTAAAATTTTCTAAAATGAGGTTTCGTTGAAAATATAAAGCCACTCTGGAAGGTGTACAAAAAACGAAGAGGAGTTCAAGAGATCACGACTTTGGAGGATTGAAGCGAGCTAACACTTGTTAGCATCTGGAATCCAAGGGCAACTGAAGAAGTTGGGAATAAAATAGCATCAGCAGATAATGATGGGTGGCGGGTTTGAGCAGACTTCAATATAATTCCCAGCGGACTGAGCAGCTACCAGCCAGAGAAGGTTTAGATATCTGAATACATATCCGGAGGGGTTGGAGAATCAATTCCATAAAACCAGATTTCCATATTCAGGGTTCTCAGAGAACTTGAACACGGAACCTTTAAGGGAATGCAATTTTTGCAGGATGATAGTGATAGGTAAAATATAATGAAGACACAAATGACACTACTTGCATTTAAATAATGTTATTATTTTGCGATACATTGTGATGATAGAAGATTGTAAATTCGAAGATATTTCAGAGTGATGATGGTAGCTTTGGTTGATATGGGTCTCTTTAAGATGGATCTGGCTAGTTAGAGTTCTTATTTGTTTTAATGTTAGATTAGCTAAAGCGGATAGCTTTGTCAATTCGTCAGAGTAGATTTTGATGGCTGATTTATTAAGCCATCAGATTGTCGACTTTTATTCAATTTTTCCTACACTTACTACGTGCGGGATCACTGTAGAATTTGAAGAGTTTATTCGCCAAATACATTATAGTGGGCATCACACCCACTATCACAGTGGAGCTAGTGCATAGTTGACGTGCAAAGATGGCGCTTCAATGCAGCTTGGAGATGGATCCGTCCTGTGAAGGTTTTGTGTGGCAAATTTGATGGTTATTGGGTCTATTACAGGAGCAAAATAGATTTCTTTAGGTCTCACTCTAAAACAAACAGTAGTTGTGGATGGATTATGCTTGGTTTTTTTTAGGGAGTGACTTGTAAATTTCTTTTAATTAAGTGTAACCCATTTTATGGCAGCACTTTTGTAATGTAAAGACAATTTAAAATAAAGCTTAGAATACCAAGTCCTCACTTCCTAGCACACTTGCCTTTCGTGCGAGAATTCAGGGTTCGATTCCAGTGAGGGCAAAGTCGGTGTTCACCCAGCATCGTGATAAAAAGTGGGAAGCCACAGTTAGTAGCGCCCTAGGTAGGCGAAAGCCGGAACTAAACGGCATGGGAACTGCGGCATACTTACCACACGCCCCTCTAATTAAAATCGCCGTCCGCTAAGCCTTGGCCCCTCATGGGCTGTTGCGCCATAGGGTTTTTTTAGAATACCAAAAAAAAAGAAAATAATAATAATTCTCAGAAAAATGTACTAAATTTAAAGTGCTACATTTATATATGTGTATTAGTAATGCAATTTTCAAGAAAAATAATTAGTTTTTATTGAACAAGCTTACTTAGTCTACCGCAAATAAATCTACCCATCTTATACCCTGCCATATCCAATAATTGCAACAACTATTCTCGTTTTAGATCCAGCTTATATTTCATTTTCTTAATAAACAAAGTCAGACAAGTTTATTGCAATTTATAATTGGTTATTTTCATTGCATTACTTAGAAATACAAATTGTATTTTATGGGTTTACTGTTTTTCTATAACTATTATATTAACTTAATTGTAATTTCTATTGCAGAAAATCCTAGTACAAAACTGCAATTACCCAGTTGAATTTGTGCACAGAATTGTTAAAAAGTTTATTACAAAATAAACTGACCAGTAAATTTTTATAAGTTTTCACATATTTCTTTTTATAGTTTGTGTGTGTGGATATTTTTAAAGTGTTGGAATGATAAGGTATATTAGGGATAGGAAACAATTATTAACCTCTCCAATGGAGAAGTAGAAAACCTTTTTTCAAGTTATTGGAGGAAATAATAGGCCAAGTAGTAGACTACAAATAACTGACTTGTTAGTTTATACGTTTCTTGTTCGTTTATATAACTACGTGTTTTTATCTATATCACTTTCTATCTATAATTCTTTTTCGCACCCCTATGGGCCGATCAACAATTCAGTAGTAGTGTCTGTAGATAATTTTGTATTCTACATTAGTAAAGTATAATATCAAATCAATTATTTTATTACTAAACTTAACAAAGCTGCTATGAACAATTTTCTAATTCCGAAAAGAATTCTGGTCTTATTAAAATAATGTTTTTCTTTTGTTATTTCTTTTTTTTCTGCGTGGCAAATTATCGGCAAATTTTCTTCCAAAAGTATGCTAATAATCATCACAGACAATTTCCGTGACAGCCTGCTTCATTTTGTGGTCATCGACCGGTTTCAGGCGTTCGCCCATCCTCAGGTTGCATTTGTCAGACAGTGGGATAGTGTAGTAGAAGAAGAAATGCAAAAATAAATAGTTTTGTGAAAATTAGATAGTTCAAATAGTGTATTTAGTGATGGGGATAGAGCCAGTTATACTTCAATCTAAGTCAATGCAAACCAAGAGACAAAGGCGCAAGAATCCGTTAAATTAAAACAATTCTACTTGGCCAACTGTTTTTTTAGAGAGGGCATTCCTTCAAGAAAGTCTGCATTCTGCTTCCCAAGCCAGAACACTTGCTTCAGGAATCGCAATCTTAAACTAATACCAGTGATTGACATTTGCCTTTATTCTAGATATACATCATTTATTAAGATACAGCTGTGATATTGTAATGTAATTAAAGTTGCTTAGAGAATAATATATTTTTTAAAAAACAGTGGTGATTTCTTGATTATTATTAATACTTCACTATCTTAAACAAATATACTTACAAGCCCTTTTACTAAACCGCTCACGCCACAATCTACTACAACAATACAACATCCAATAACATTTCAATAGCACCGACTTACACAGAGCAAATTCAGTTTACACACTCTTCTCTTCCCTTAGTGTGTAAACTGAATTTGCTCTGTGTAAAGTCTGTGTTATCACATTGTCTGACAAACGCATCCTGAAGGATGGGCGAACGCTCGAAACCGGTTGATGACCACAAAATGAGGCAGGTTATCTCGGAAAATGTCTCTAATGCTTTCCAGCTCTGCGGAACCAACCACCACAACAAGTATGCTAATAACATTGGTGTATGTGTGTGTGTGTGAAGATAGAGTAAAAATAGGTGTAGAGTGGCCAAACGATGTGCGATGTTTTTGGTGGTGATATTAGGTTTGATAGCGTTGCTTGAAGAACGGTGTGGCCCGTCAGAAATTCTTGGCAGTTTTAACGGATTACATACTTGCCCCTTTCTCCGACATCTCCCTTATCTGACCCCAACTAACATTTTTAATGTAATTGCTAAGGCTTTGCAATTTATTATTGTACAAATATCATATACATATACTAATTGCGAGATTTGTTTTTTTACATATTGAAAAATATAATTTTTCACGTTTTTACGCTAAGCTGTCCAATAATATGGCAGTTTAACTCGTTCCAATTTTCAATCTTGCCTATACCACTTAGCCATTAATTATTTTGATATTGTAATTCCGAATTGAAAACAAAATTTATTTGGAGATAAAGTTATTTGAGTTAATGCAATTCTAATCAGTATTTATTAACACAGATTTATTATTAAACCTATAATTATTATGAGAAAGAAATTAATACAAATAATGAAATATAAATAATTACGTTGGCCAATTGTTGACGTTCACAATAAATATTATAAAATTCATTTTTCAAAAATTATTTATTAATACTTTCCATACATATATTGCTAACTTTATTTGTTTTTTCGGTGAATGTATTTATTTATAGATTGTCTGATATAAAAATATTTGTAATTTAGTATGGATTATAAATTCCTAAAATTACAAATCATGTTATAACAATTTCAAACTCATATATGATAATTTGTAATTTATAGCAACAATGTTTTTCTTTCCCATCCTCTGAATTTTTTAATTAATAAAATAAATCAGCATAAAATAGCATTCAATTAATATTTAATGAAAGAATAAAACCAAAATCCAGAGTGACCAAAATCCATATAATAATTTGTTTCCAACTTTACAGCCGCATACCACATTACCCATCAACGGGTGGATAGCTGTAGAGGTTTCTAGAAGAGAAAAACTAAGGGTAGCTCGGCTGGATTCGAAGCTGAGACCTCCACATGCAAGTC
The DNA here is from genome assembly GCA_011037195.1 of Triatoma infestans. Taxonomy (NCBI): domain Eukaryota; kingdom Metazoa; phylum Arthropoda; class Insecta; order Hemiptera; family Reduviidae; genus Triatoma; species Triatoma infestans. Next base: position 12,452 of record JAAEAF010012944.1, read on the forward strand.
CAGCGAGAGCTCCCTCTGAATTAATCCCCACCCACGGGTAGCCAAATATCTTCGAAATAAAATGTCGAAATAAATTAAGAAGAGTTCTTACGAAAATTTTTTGTTAGAATTTCTTAAGAACTACAGTTTAACTTGAGATATACCATCACCAAATGTTAGGGACATTGGATGTGGTCAAGGTTTATAAAAAGGGCTAGGAGAGCGGATTCGGAAAACCGTGTCTTAATGTGTATGTTATTTAAGAAATTCCAGAAGATTGTTATAATTGAGGGATAGGTTGTTGGTATCTGTTCTAAAATTTTGTAATATGTATCATTTCCATTATATTTCTTTTTCTATTATTATTGTTGATGGAGAGAATTGTAGTGTTTTCCATGTCAAATTCATGTTTGTGTTGTATCCAATTTTGCGGGTTAGTGCTGTAGTCATGTCAGTCGGTATTTTTTGTTTTTGTTTTGTAATCGTATTTATGTTGGTACAATCTCTTTTTTAAATATTGAGATGTATGTCCTGGGTATATATTTGTAACTTTATGTATATATGTTTTATATATCACATATTGTAGCTATAAAGTGTAATATTTCAGATGTAATATAATTCTGATTTTTCTGCGATTAGAATTTAGTTTTAATTAGCTACATCACTCTTCAAACGATTGACATCAGCCAACGCTAACATCTACCTTCATTGCTCTGCCAACATCATTCACTGTACCCACTATAATATTCTTCTCTCATTACGCAGTAAATTCTTTAAATATAAATTGTGAGTTTAGTGGCTCAATTCGTGTGGTCTCATTTCACCAATCAGCATTCATCATTAACAACTGCTACATTTCACCAGCTACATTTTCATCATTAACAACTGAAATGTATTTGGTGTGTTGAGTTGTTGTATGTTTGTAGTAGTAGTTGGTGTAGCACGAGCGGTTTAGTAAAAGGGCTTGTAAGTATATATTTTTAAGAGAGAAGTATTAGTAATAATCAAGAGAGCATCACTGTTTTAAAATTATTCTCTAAGCAAATTTAAGTACTTTACAATATCACAACTATATGTTAATAAATCAGAAAATAAAGGCAAATCACTATCACTGGCACTGAGTTTAAGAGAGCGTTTCCTGAAGCAAGTGTTCTGGCTTTGAAAGCAGAATACAGACTGTCCGAAAGAATGCCTTCTCTTACAAAACAGTTGGCCAAGTGGCATTGTATTAATTTAATGGGTTCTTGTGCCTTTGTCTTCCTAATAGCAATGACCTTAAATTACAGTACCTGACTCTAAAATACATTATTTTTGCCTAAATTATTTCACTTAAAATATTTTTCAAAACTATTTATTTTTGCATTTCTTCTTCCACTACA